>ML778178.1:1338519-1363822 GCA_009831015.1 Picea engelmannii | reverse complement strand
TCATGATGTTCATATATTCATTAATGAACATGTATGGGATATTTGAATTATATGATAAGACAAAAGAAGTGAGACGAATAGATGTAACTCTTGGAAATTAAAGAATGTGAAATGTATTCCTTGTTTTATAAAAGGAAGACCATATATATATATATAAACAAGGTCGAATATATTTCCAATATCTGTAACTCATGGGATTCCTACAAAGAGAATTTGACGACTTAAGTATATATATAAACAAGGTTGAATATATTTCCAATATCTGTGACTCATGGGATTCCTACAAAGAGAATTTAACGACTTAAGAGTCTTCTTAAAATCCGGTCATGATGTTCATATATTCATTAATGAACATGTATGGGATATTTGAATTATATGATAAGACAAAAGAAGTGAGACGAATAGATGTAACTCTTGGAAATTAAAGAATGTGAAATGTATTCCTTGTTTTATAAAAGGAAGACCATTGAATGAAAGAAATTTTTTTTCACATTGTAGCATCAGATGGTACTATTATCTCTAATTCAATAAAGAGCATAAGAAATTTTGAGAATCATGAATATTTGCAACTGTATATGGGACTATTCTACACGTGATGTTGTTTTATGAGTTTCTTGAATGATATTTTCATATGAACTATTTCTATGCTTGTTATTTGAGAGGCTTACACATTTATGGTTTCTAATAGATACAGGGTCAATGTTGCAGGTGCAATCTGTAACTATTTGTGATTATGTCTATTTCATTATTGTTTCAACCTATTGTTGTTAACATGAACTATTTCCTCTATCAACGATATCATTTCATATTTTGTCTATCTTTTAGAAATGTTGATGATCAAGATAGGTTAGAAATAGTTAGAATAGATAACCTACATTTTCTTTAATTATATTAGATTTAGGATCAATAAGAATTCTTTTGGGGGAAAATTTATTTATCTTCCTCTTTTTTTTCTTTTAATTCGTAGTGGCAATCAGGGCCAACAAGGCCCACATACTAGTTAGAACTTCCCATACCAAATGAGAGTGATTCTAATTGACTCTTGCTATTAGACATTTTTCTTTACCTGATTGATAGACCTATTCAACCCCCTGACAGAAATGGCACTAGAGGGAGGGCTAGATGACAAGTTGAACATGTGGAGTCTTTCTTGTTAATTATTTTTATTATTAATGGATCCTTCCCAAATCCCTTTATGGAGGTGTATTTCTAGTTCTATATCTTGTAGAACTCCTAGAAAGATAGTTAATCTCTTGTCAAAAATTAAATTTGATGGTGAGGGAGAGACATATGCATCGTAACACTTCGTCCAATTCTAGATAATTTGTTTTTCTCAGAATATTACTCATGAAGGTTCCATATGTAGGTTGTTGACTCTTACTTTTCAAGGATGGGTTAAAGGATGGTGTGAGACTTTTCCAGCTGTCTCTATTCACACATGGGAAAAAATTATATGTGATTTTTTACATGGTTTTGAGAATTATAATTATGATGAATTATGTGAAGAAATATTAGAGCTTAGAATGTAAAAAGATGAATCTTTAGAAGACTTTTTAAAGAGATATGAATATTCTCTATAGATTTCATTTGAATGATTTTCCCTCTGTTAGAGAGCGACTTCTACATTTAATTTCTCTTTCTAATGAGAAAGATCACGTAATGGGTGATGAATCCAAGTCATGCCTCAATGCTACTTTACATGTTGACTTGG
Source organism: Picea engelmannii (assembly GCA_009831015.1). Taxonomy (NCBI): domain Eukaryota; kingdom Viridiplantae; phylum Streptophyta; class Pinopsida; order Pinales; family Pinaceae; genus Picea; species Picea engelmannii. The sequence continues at coordinate 1,362,111 of ML778178.1, read as the reverse complement.
ATTCATATGAAAATTATAAAGATACTAATGAATTGGTTGCACAACATATGTTTGGATATTTCTTCAATTTGGGGGGTGTTGATCAAAGAAAAAATGTTTTTTTAGAAGAAACATATGTATCCTCCCACCATTTCATTCCCCCCTTCTTTCCTAGTGATGATAAAGAAACCTCTTGTGTAATAAAATTGAGTTCATATTTTTCTATAGTTGACCAAGAGGAGGGTTTTTCTATTGATAATGAGACACTTCGGGTCATATTGATGATTGTTTAAGGTTCTCATTGTCCTATTTTATCTTTACAATCATAGGAAATGGAGGAGAAAACTATGGAGAAAGATGAAGAAAGATGCCATATGCTGGAAAATTTGACAATTACCTTAGGAATGGATAAGATTGAGCCCAACTCATGTGGTCATAATTGTGGTGTGGAACACTCTTCTCTTAGTTTGACTGAATATATTCAAGAAGGAATTATTGGGGTCACCACCTTAGACCATCTTGTTGATTATCTCCCCGAGATCATTCTTGAACCTTCTTGTTCTCAAAATTCTTGTGATTTGCTCTTATCTTTTCCTAATAACAATGAACATCAATGTGTCTTGGATAAAGTTTTATGTTTAGAATTTTTAGTGGAGAAAGAAAGGAATTCTTATCAGTTAATTGAGGAAGAAATTTTGGACATACAAAACATAACACTTCATAAATAAAAAAATTTGGAATTAATTTCCGCTGATCGTAATTGTTGTATTGTTATAAGCTCTTTTTTTTTTTACTGATAAAGATCAATAATGTTTTCCTGTAGTTACTAAATTATTTATTCAACCTTCTTGTTTTAAAAATTGTTGGATTGTGCTTTGCAGAGTATACCCGAAGGGTGTTGCCATGTTTAAGTTTCACTTGCACTGGTTAGTTTCTCTAGTGTCGATTGACGTAACCATCCTTCCCACTAGTTAGTCGACTGCTAGATTTATCTTTAGGAAAAATTTTAGTGTGTACTTTGTGTTCTATTTTACTGTGTCATTTTATCATTTCACAAAGTGGAAGATCAACAACTCCATCGGTCACGAAGGCTTTAGGGCCCGTCGCTAGTTACTTTGGAGCCACCTCCACCACCGTTGAGGCGAATACTTGATCAAGAGGGGTCGTTTGAAGCGACCAGGCCATAGGAAACTGTGCCCAAGCCTGCTCCAAGAGGAGACTTTCCAGATCCAGAGGAATCCACCATCCCTGACCTTGAAACTGAAGGTTTTAGGCCAACCAATCCTTTGATTACTAACTTGTTGACATTGATCTTCATTTAGATTGTCCCTCCCAAGGTGACATCTTCTGAGCGCTAGCTAGTACTATGAGTGACAATGGAAGTGAATACTGCTACTTTGTTTGGGAGTCCCCTTACTCCCGTTACAACTACTAATGCGGGGGACATCCTACCTCCTCTACCACCTTCGCCAATTAGGACCACAGTTGTCTCAACTCCCTCAACTTCAGGAAGTGGTACGATACCTTCAGTGGCTTTGACCACTGTTCCATTCATTCAGAGTGCGACGAGCGCTCCCTTCTCATATGGGATGCTTGAATTTGATACAAACTCGATTCTTACCTATTCTACCTTATAAACCATGGGTCTGGGGGAAGGGATCTGAAACGCTCCCTTGTAAGGGTCAACTGCGAGCACTAATGTCCCTTGTAATGCTATCCCTTACGGTGGGGGTCATATACCTCCTCTGTCCCCTTTGATCGGTGGTGCTTTTCAGTAGATGATTGGGTCAAATGCTAATTATAACTTGTTTGGTGGAGGTAGTTTAGGACCTTCATATTATATAACGTCGATGGGATCTATGTTTTTCTCTTTGTTCAGTGCATTTGGGAACAACGCTTTCTCTTTGGCCACTTTCTCGACTGGGGGAAACCCCAAATTTGGTCAACATAACCCAATGCAAGGTACTATTATTTCACAGGGATCGACAACTGGAGTTTACTCCACACATGGTCTTTGGAATCCTTGGCAGGGCTCGGTTCCCTCACAAGGGATGTTGGTCGGGGGAAACCCCTTCCATACTCAATGGAACCCTGTGCAAGGATATGTACCCATGCCCGTCGAATCGGCCGGGGGAAACCCCTTCCAAGTTCCTTGGAACAAAATGTAGGGAGCAATCCCTGCGCAAGCTATGTCATCCATTTTCGAGAGTCATCCAATGAAACCTCAACAGACGCAGTTTCCACTTACTGGACAAGGCCACGTTTTTTACCAATACCCTGGCCAGTAGTCCAACTTTTCCTGGCAACCTAGTTCCATTGAAAATCTAGGGCCCTCTTTTCCTATAAATAATTCACAACTGAAACTACCATTTTTGGATACTTTACATATTCCAGACTTGTCGATATTACTAAATGATCCAATTTGTCACGATCCACGTTGGCCCCCCATGCAAGCTAAGTTTCCTTTGGATATTATGAAATTTGAGGGGAATCCTAGTGAAGATCTAGGTGATCATGTGACGACCTTTCATTTGTGGTGCTCGTCAAACACGCTTAAAGATGATTCTATCCAATTGTGCCTTTTTCAACACATTCTTATAGGGGGTGATGCAAAGTGGTATATTGAGCTCAATGGCTCAAGGTACTCTTACTTCAATGACTTGGCGATGGTCTTCTTGAACCATTTCCAGTTACCTGGGAGATAGGATGTCGACACTGAATTGCTAGCCAACTTTGAGAAAACCAAGGCCAAACACATATCTAATCATATTCGAGAATGATGGTGTAGAAAGAGATTGATTAAGGTCAAGGTCCCTCTCGCTTTCTTTCTTGAGTGGTTTTTGATGTCTTTGGTGCTCTGCGTATCCAAGGACATGGTGACTTCATGGGTGTTTTCAAAAGAGGAGGAAATTACGAGAGCCCAACAACTTGAACTGACCTACTCTTAGTTTGGCATCCTCTACGAGATGTTTCCAGATGCATCATGATCTACTCTTGATAAGCCCAAGAAAAAGTCTGGGCCCACGCTGAAGACATTGTGGGATCATCACAAAGCAAGTCCAAGGACTTGTTTTCGAATCAATTGCAACAATTATCGATACAACTGACTGTGGCCAGCCAGACTCCGAGTTCAACTTCTCTCCCTACACAGATGTCGGATGTACACAATGTGCAGTCAAAAAATCCCAAGGCCAACCAACAGAACGAGGGAAATAAGAAAGAAATAAATAAGAAGGGTAAAGGGGATAAAAATGATACCAATAATGCTGGCAGGGAAAAAATGGAGAATAAGAAGTCGAAATATCCATGTAATCTCTGCACGGAAGACCACCTGACTCATCTATGCCCTCAACTTGTAGAATCTGAAAAGCTATTAGTGCAACAACAACAACCTGTTATTCTGACGAACCCTTTTCCACAAGGGAAAAATATGGCTCAGGCTTCTGCATCCATAAGTGCGGCAAGGGGAAGTTAGGGACCCCCCGTGCCTACCAATAACAACCTGTTGGCAGCTCCATAATAATTTCACCTTTTAAAGTGACAAATAATAATTCTTGTAGCTGCCTACGCTTTGTCATACAAATATTGCTTTTTGAAGGCGACTCTTCGGCTGTAAAAGGGTGTTTCGATTGTTCCTATTTTATTTTTGTTTTCATGCTTTGTTCATGAATGAAAGCATGAATGAAGCATTGAAACTTATAATTGTATTGCAATTGTATCTAAGGCTTATGTCTCTAGAAGGGTAAATGTTCTTACAAATATTTTAAGGAATGTTGTTTTTCTTTGAAGCTTATCTTATATCAATAAAACATTTGTTTTAAGTTGCTCACGGATTATGAGATATATCTTGAGTACTTGAATGATACACCAAGAATTGATTGGAAATAGACTATGGGTTTGTTTCATTTATAATTCTTGGTAAAAAAAAATTCATTTCAAATTGTCGTTATGCTTTAGTTTGTAAAACACCTCTTCTCATAACCTTAGAAAATCAACTCCACCCTTTACTCAATGATGAGATTCAAACACACCCAGTCGTATCCTATACTCTGTTTGAGGTAGGAGTTTGAATCGACAGATCCATCATTCCAAGTTAAAGTCTTGGGTTTCGTTCTGTACTCTTGGCATTCATTACACAAAACAACAGATTTTCGTGGTATGAAATCCCTTATGCTCTCATTTTGGTTGCGCTAGGGTAACAGTGAGTTTTATTCTATTGGTATTCGCTCTGGTTGCCTCTGTTTGTGAAACCCTTCATGCTCACAGTGAATTTTTTCCACCTTCGTGCCTGCCTGTCCTAACCCTAATGGACTCGATCATCGAGATTGAGTTAGATGGCCCCTAGACTTTGCTATTGTGTGATGATGCAATATAAGACCTTAAAAATTAGGGTTGGGTTGTGTTTCTTGAGAAGTTTCAGGGTTATATTTTATAAGAAGCCCAAGAGTTCGCCCTCACGTTCGATGGGTGCAAAGATAAAGTGGGCGAAATTCAATTGGAAATCACCGAAGAATTCCTAAGTGAGGCAACAAGTCTTCCCCTTTTGGGCCAAAAATGGTTTAAAAACTCAAAGCAAGACAAGGTACCATGGGGTCTGTTCTTCACCTCCTGAAAAATTCAATGCTGCGACAAAGGTATGCCAATTTCTCTATTGAAAGATAGATGGCATGGGTTATTGCTTGTGTTAAAGAAATTTGTGACTTGTGAAGGCTACTATGGCCTTGTCTTCCTTTATCATATAATATTACTCATGCAATTTATCAGTTTCCAGTTAAACATGCCTTTTTACTTATAGAGGAGATTATATAAAATGGCTAAGAGATATAAAAGGCAGAGTTTGAATTCCAGTTTATTCCACCATGGGTAATTAGTTTGTTGTTAGTCCATCATTTGAAACTACAGGGTGACGATTGAGATACTTTCCTAACTCGAAATGGCTTTATTACATTAAACCCTGTAGAGATTTCCGTGGTTGATAAGATTATGCTGGAAAGGCCTCCTATTCCTTCCATTGATAGACCAATTTTCTTATGCAAAGAACCATGTGATAAGTTTACGCTCGATGAGCCCATGTCTGAGAAACAGGATGCTGACCCTAGGGTCATTAAATATCCTAAGCGTGAGCAATATGTTTTCCCTAATACCATTGCAAATACTATAAATAAGCACTCGCACAAATTGTCAAAGAACAATTCAGACATAGGGTTTAAAAACAAAAGAGCTGGGAGATTAATCTCAAGGAGCTTACAAAATAAATCAAAATCTCATGTGAGCTCCATCAAATCGATTGAGGTCCATGAAAGCTCTGATTCTGAGATCGAAAAGTTCCTGGCAGAGGAGGACCCTAATTACTCTAAACCGGATCTCAATCAGACTTACGATTTTGCAAATTTCTTGCCACCATGCCTGAAACACAACAAAGATTTTCCAGGAATCAAACTCAGTAAAAAACCCACAGTGGACAGTGATAGTGTTTTGACGCACAGTCATGTGTTTCCTCAACCAATTGTCCCGGATCTACAGTGTGAAGTGTGTTTACTTTGGATAGGCAAATATTACAAAGATATTCATGTCCTTCAAGCAAAGATCAAGACCCTCACATCTCATATTGACTCATTAAAAAGTGAAAACCACGAACTCAAAATCAATGCACAAAGGCAAGGAAAACGCTTGAAAAGGACTGGAAATGTCATAATAAAAAATGTTAAGTGTGTCAAAGCAGTGATCAACTCTAAGATTTTATGAGTCGAATTTAGTATTCAGTTGAAAGGTAAAATTTGTTTTTATCTTAGTTGTGATTTTATTTTTATTTTTCTAATTAATATGGATTGAATTAGATTTCTATTGTTTAAAATAAGACAAGCTACAGAATCAACAAATTCTGTAGTCAGTCAATTCTCATGTAAAATTTTGGAAAATATTGGTTAAATAAATATTTAATTTATTCATTTCATTTTTCTTTCAGGATATGATGTATCTTGTGGTGATATCATAAGATGGAGCATTTATGGACTTAGTTAATTAGTCATTTCCTCTTGGTTTATTTTGTAAATCAAAACAAAAACTTTCATAATCTTGGAGATACAGTTTGATATTGAGTGGTTTTATGACCCTCTATTTTTGTAATTTTGAGATCCTTTTGAGATATGATCCTATATTAGAAGATAGGATGCTTAGTTTACCTAAACTCTTTAAATACATAGTATTTTGTAATAGAAGACATCTTTGCTAGGAGCAAGAGATGGATGAGTGACTCCAAAACTTAATGAAATAACATTTTACACATTTTGGCTTTAACCTTATGTTTATAATGTTATAATTTGTGTTTTTTTATGCCCTGATACATGTATAGATCTGATATATTTAGATTAAGGGATCTGTGATGTGCAAGATACTATGTTATTAATACCATCTACAATTTGCTTCTCAAAATATAAATGTTGTGATTATGTTTTCAATTAAAACGACATGATTTATCTTTTGATTTTGATTGAAAAATGAAATGTACCGATTAATTTCAGATTTATCTTACAGTAATTATGTATAATCATGAGATTACAGGTTTATGTTGGTGTCTCCGCTTCAGTCATTAACACCCAAACTACCAACACATTGTTCTGAATTTATTTAGAACAATCTTAAGGTTCATTGTAGGTTTCCCTCTTAGACATGGAAACAAAACAATCCTGCCAGACCTTGTCTTGATCAAGATGACGTGGTTGTACCTAGACCCCATCACCATTTACCAAAACACCCGAAGAAATGGTTACCTAAGTTTGATCCAGATTCTAAGCAAATCGCCGAAGATCACATCAAGAAATTCATGCTAGCCATTAGAATCTGAAGTGTAGAACATGAAGATGTAGTATGTAGAATTTTTCCTTAAATGTTTGAGGGAAATGCCTCTACATCGTATTTCGCCCAACAACCTCACACCATTGTATCCTAGGACAAATTCAAGTCCTGTTTCCTAGAGAAGTTCGGAGATGATAAATCTCCTGAAGTCTTGGTCATGGAACTCTCCATATTAAAGATGAACCCTAAGGAGAAAGTAAAAGATTTTAACTAAAGGTTCCTCACGTTAAAAAATTGAATCCCCACCGATGCAATGCTCATATAAATCCTTATTGTGGAATATTACACTAAATCTCTACACAATGATATAACAATTTGAGTTAAAAGGTATAAGAAGTCAACGTTACTGGAAGTCTTCGAGGAGTCAAGTCAAATCGAAAAATATATTTTGAGCTTGAAAAATAATCTTAGTAATGAGGCAGAAATAACCCCGCCTTCTAAAAAAAAAGTAGAAATTCTTCCTAGGCATCCCCAAACCAAAACAAAATCAGAAACGTCAGACTTAGAAAGTTTACAAAAGGTCTTCCAAACATTATCGAATCAAGTTGTAGACTTGAGGAGATCAGTTGAAGAAGCATATTCGAGCAGAGGAAGTTATAAACCTCCTTTTAGAAAACCTTTTCCCTCAAACCGACCGAATCCAATCCTCGAGGGTCTGAATTTCGAAAGCTTACAATACGCTATATAGACTATCTTTGAAGCACATGATAACTTAGTTTCCCCCTAAGAATTCTGAAGATGTAGTTGAAGAAGAAACAATTGAAGAAGAGGAATCATCTCCCAATGTCTTCAGACATTTTTCCACAGTATTTTTCAAGCCACTTTTGAAACTGTCCATCCTTACAACACCAGAAGAAAAACTCAAAGTAAACCCTCTTCTAAAATAAGTGCCAATGTGCCTCCAAAACAATTTAAACAAATTGAAACAAAACAAAATTCAACAACCCCAAGTTTAGAATATATTTTAATCGAATATCTAAAGAAACATAGAGCTAATATTTTTGTTTACTAACTTTTGAAGTTTCCTTTTCTGCTGCAGAAAATGCTTCAGAACATTGCAAAAAATAGTAAAAATGACAATCTGAATAGCAAGAAAATTGCATAAATCAGTCCTAAAATAGCTCAAAAGGTCCCTGCTAAAACAACACTTGAACCCTCAGATAAAAGGGACCTCACTGAAAAAACTGTATCAAATACAGATAAATTAATTTAAGGGACAATGACTAAAAATCAACAGAATTCTTCTATTAATACTCGCAAAAATGTCCCACCTTTCTTATTAACTTTTGAAAATTTCAATAGAAATGTACATAATTGCATGGTAGATTCTGACGCATCATCAAATGTGATGCCTTTGTCTGTTTGCCAAAAAATCAATGCTGAAGTTCAACCTTCTAGTCTTAAAATCATTCAGCTCGATTGGATGAATGTTAAGGTAATTGGTGAACTAAAGAATGTACTCGTTAGGCTATCCTCTAATCCTAAGGTTCACCAAATTATTGATATCATTGTTGTTGACATCCCTGAAGTTTATGGTTTATTCTTAAGAAGGGATTGGTCCGAACAACTACATGGATACTTTGCAACAGACTGGTCTCATTTGTGACTACCAGAGAATGGAAAGCCAAACAAAATTAAGATTAATTGTGAACATTACCTCAAGCACACCATGACGGATTTGAACGATGCTAACAAACCATTTAGTTCTTCCACTAATTCACTTGAAATGCAGGGAATGGACATCTTCTTTGGTAACTTCATGGCTGAAACCTCCGCCATCACTGATATGGAATAAAATTCAGAGCACATGACATGCACCCAGTCAACAGCTTTATCGAATGCACCAAACACTGCCGATGAAGCTCAGATATAGTCACTTTACTTCAATGGATCCAAATCCAAAGAAGGATCTGGTGCAAGGTGTGTACTCATCGACCCGACAGGTAATAAAATTTTTATCACCTGTCGTTTAGAGTTTGAATGTACAAACAACACCGCCAAATATGAGGCACTTTTGCAAGGAATTAGTAAAGTGGTAGATATGAACGTACAAAACTTAATGGTATTCGATGATTTGGAAATTATGGTCAGACAGGTAAGAAATTCCATACATTTCCTATCACCACACCTGAAAAGTTATCAAATAGAGGTATGGAATCTAATGCACAAGTTTTCTTCATTTAACATCGATTCCATTCCGTGATTAAACAATTCTGAGGTTGATTTATTAGCTAACGTTGCTTCCAAACTTTTTCTTGCAGAAGGTCTTTCTCCAAATGCATTTTCAATTGAGTTGTTGTTCAGACCATCAATCCCAGACAACGTCACTAATTGGAGTGTGTTTGATGATGATCAACAGATCATCAGTTTTTTTCACATGGAGGACACCTTCCAAGGTGCGGTTATTGATGAAGGCACCCATGATGAAGATCTCCACAATTTTATGGTAATATCCAACCTGAGGTCTCCCGAATCAACATCGGATCTGGTAAATTCTATCCCTAAATCCGTGGTAATACTAGACAAATTTAATGATTTGCATGATAAATTCAAAAAATCGGTAAATTCTAAAACAAACAGTTCTTCCTTGACCCATGAAAAGGTAAATCTAGGGACTAATGATAATCCACAATATATCAATCTGGGAACATGATGTTCCAAGCAAGAGCGGTTCACTTTTATAAAATTGTTTAGAGAATTCAAGGATGTCTTTGCTTGGACATACCATGATTTGAAAACTTTTGACCCTAACATAATACAACATATCATCCCCATGAAACCCCAGACTCAACCTTTTCAGCAGAAGCTGAGAAAAATGTACCCTAAGCTAGAACCGACAGTCAAGAAAGAACTAAATAAATTATTGAATGCAAAGATAATCTTTTTAGTAAGACACACACAATGGGTGTCTAAACTCATCCTTGTAAGGAATAAAAGTGGAAAAATTCGACTCTGTGTCGATTTTCGGAACTTGAACCGAGCGTCTGACAAAGACAATTATGTTGTTCCTCCAATGGAATAAATTCTTCAGCAGGTATCTGGTTCCAAAAGACTGTCACTGCTAGACAGTTTTTTGGGATACAGCCAAGTCCTCATGTCTCCTCCAGACCAGTTAAAAACTACTTTTCGTACCCCATGGGGTACTTACGCCTATAGGAAAATGCCTTTTGGGCTTATAAATGTCGTGACCACTTTTTAGAGAGCAATGGATATTTCATTTCATGGTCTCATCAATCAATCTGTAGTGGTCTATCTTGATGACGTTTCTGTTTACTCCAAAAACAAGAAAGATCACTTGTCTAACCTCGTCCCTGTAAGGAAGAGAAGTGGCGAAATTCGACTCTGTGTCGATTTTCGGAACTTGAACCGAGCGTCTGACAAAGACAATTATCTTGTTCCTCCAATGGAACAAATTCTTCAGTAGGTATCTGGTTTCGAAAGACTGTCGTTGCTAGACAGTTTTTCGAGATACAACTAGGTCCTCATGTCTCCCCTAGACTAGTTAAAAACCACTTTTTGTACCCCATGGGGTACTTATGCCTACAGGAAAATGCCTTTTGGACTTATAAATGCTGGGGCCACTTTTCAGAGAGCAATAGATATTTCTTTTCATGGTCTCATCAATCAATCCGTAGTGGTCTATCTTGATGATGTGTCTGTTTACTCCAAAAACAAGAAAGATCACTTGTCTCACCTTAGGTATGTCCTATAATGATGTCGCAAGTACGAAATATCCCTAAACCCTAAGAAGTCTATCTTTGCAGTGGAACAAGGAAAACTTCTCGGATTCATAGTATCTAGTGATGGGATGATCATCGATCCCGAAAGAACTCAAGCCATTGCCAAACTTCCTCCTCCCTCCAAAAAATCTATGCAATCTTTTTTAGGCAAGATCAATTTTTTCAGAAGGTTTGTCCCAAGTTTTTCAGAAATGGTAAGGCCATTGAAAAACTTAATTAAAAAGGATGTTCAGTATCATTGGAGACCGCAGGAAAATCAAGCTTTTGATTCCATAAAAAAATCCATAGTGGAGGCTCCTTCCTTAATGACTCCTGATTTTTTACAAGATTTCACTCTTTATACTTTCTCCTATGATCGACCTTATGCCGCTGTGTTGACCCAAAAGAACATTGAAATAAATTAAATCCCCATTGCCTTTATGAGCTCAACCTTTAAAGGAGAAAAGCTTAATTACCCGGTTGTAGATCAACAAGCTTATGCAGTTTTCAAAGCAGTAAAACATTTTCGATCATATTTACTGAAATCTAGAACTAAAGTCATTGTGCCTTATCCTGCTGTCAGAAACTTATTAGTACAAAAGGAATTGGGCTAAAAATAGGAAAATTGGATGACATCGTTACAAGAGTATGACCTCGAAATTACCCCTGCACAAATTGTCAGAGGTCAAGGTCTGTGCAAACTAGTGGGTGATTCAATTGAAGAGCAACAAGAGTCAAATTAATGTCTTAACTGTAAATCAACATAGTCAAAATCAAATATGCTGTACACAAGTTGTTGCTAATTCTTGGTTTGATGATATTAAGTTTTATCTAACACATGGTTCTGCTCCTCGCCATCTCAATCCAAAAAATAGAAGAGCATTAAGACTAATGTTTGCACCTTTCCAACTGGTAAATGGCGTATTATTCTGTAAAATTTTTGATAATGTCCTCATGCGTTGTTTGGAAAGAGATGAAGCAGAGAAAGTATTATCTGAACTGCATATAGGTGAAGCTGGTGGGCACTTTGGTGGAGACACCACTGCTCACAAAGTATTAAGAGATGGGTATTATTGTCCCACGTTGGTCAAATATGCCCATGCATTATGTCGTAAATGCATAATCTGCCAAAAGGCTGCTAGATGAGTACAGAAGGCAACATTCCCTTTGCATCATGTTGCGGTAGATTCTCCTTTTGAACAGTGGGGTCTTGACATTATAGGGCCGATTAACCCCACTTCCTCGTAGCAACATAAGTACATCATTACAACAACGGATTATTTTACTAGATGGTCCAAAGCAACAACACTAAAAGTGGTAAACACTAGTCAGGTAATATCTTTCCTTAATTCAAACATCATTACTCGATTCGACATTCCTGAGTGTTTGGTCTTCAATAATGCTTCCTAATTTTCGTCCCTTGATATGAGTGTTTTTTATTTGGAAAAAGGGATAAAACTGAAATATTCTTCCAGCTATTACCCCCAAGGAAATGTCTTAGTAGAATCAACAAATAAAAACCTGATCAAAATCATCAAGAGGACAGTTTCCAAAAACCAAAAAAACTGGCACAACGCACTTTCTAATGCGCTCTGGGCTAATAGGGTGACACTGAAAAATTCTGTTGGTAATTCTCCTTTCTTTCTCATCTACGGAAGATAAGAGATTCTCCCTCCTCATGTTCTACTTCCCTCTCTACAATTATCACAAACAGTTCTGAAATTAGAGGAAGTAAGAGCACAAACAAAAGAGAGACTAGATCAACATCAACATATTGTTAAAATATGGCTCGATTCAAACTCTACATCGGATAGGAAATTCGAGGTAGGAGATCTGGTTCTCAAATGGGATAAACCTCATGAGGGAAAAGGGGAACATACCAAGTTCCAGAACCTATGGTTGGGACCCTTCTTAATCGCTAAAAAAGTAGGTCCCAGCTCTTTCCACCTACAAAATTTAGAGGGACAGCCAGACACCTTCCCGGTGAATGGTCAAGCTCTCAAAAGGTATTTTTCATGATAGTTCCAGATCCACCTTTTGTACATATTTTTCTATTTTGATTTATTTTATTTTCAGATTTTGGTTATTTTCATCTTGTTTGTTTTCGTTACTTTTTGGTTAAATTCATGTCTGTGTCACCTTTTAGTTCATGGAGGGGATCTAGAATGAATCATTATGAAGCAACTGTTAAGGTCCTCTCAAGAGCATCAATGCTGTGAATTACTGAAACACAGACTAACTAAAGAAAATTTATGTTTGAAACAGACTTCCCAGTCTCACTTTATAATTATGAGTAGACACGATCATCTTTAAGGATTTTTACGTTGTCTTAGATTTTAAAGAAAGAAACTCAAGTATGCCTTCCTGTCCTTGAAAAATTGGTTTCATCAGGAAACTAATTTTAGATCATAATGAAGGTAACTAAGCAGAAAATTAAAGGCTGAAAAATAACAAGTGTTCTAAAGACTAGAATTTTCAACATCACCCCGCTCTTTTGAATATCTTTAAAATTATATCAAATTGTAAACAATTTCTCAAGAGTTGTGGGAAGTGTTTGTAAACCCATCGGGATACTGAACAGGTCTGTTGGCAGCGGGTAAATGCATACATGATTCCATGAAAAATTCGTTGGGGTATTGAACAGGCCCGCTGACAGTGAAGCAATGTCAGGTTAAAGAAAAATTTCAGGTATAAATTTTGATATTGGTCATAAGCATCCTTCATTTTGAATTGAAATTTCTTGGATAGGGTAGAGGCGTCAAAGTGGGTTAATTGACATCCCTACTAAGCCTATGGATTCCTACTGGTAGCAATGGCCCTGTCAACAGTATCAGAGCCATTGACTTGAATATCATTGCTCTCATTTTCAAATTATGTCACCGGATTTCATTTGAACAGGAAGATATCTGAAATTGGACTATGTAATTTCCTTCAACTGTCTTTGATCTGTAATCATTATAAGAAGTCCTAAAATGAACTTGTCGGTGATGCAGAGATAACTGCTTCTCCCAGTAAGTCGCCATTGTTGGTAGCTCCACAATATTTTCACCTTTTAAAGCGACAAATAATAATTTATGTAGCTGCCTATGCTTTGTCATACAAATATTGCTTTTTGAAGGTGACTCTTCGACTGTGAAAGGGTGTTTCTATTGTTCCTATTTTATTTTAGTTTTCATGCTTCGTTCATGAATGAAAGCATGAATGAAGCATTGAAACTTATAATTGTATTGCAATTGTATCTAAGGCTTATGTCTCTAGAAGGGTAAATGTTCTTACAAATATTTTAAGGAATGTTGTTTTTCTTTGAAGCTTATCTTATATCAATAAAACAATTGTTTTAAGTTGCTCATGAATTATGAGATATATCTTGAGTACTTGAATGATACAACAAGAATCGATTGAAAATAGACTATGGGTTTGTTTCATTTATAATTCTTGGTAAATCTTTTTTCATTTCAAATTGCCGTTATTCTTTGGTTTGTAAAACACCTCTTCTCATAACCTTAGAAAATCAACTCCACCCTTTACACAATGATGAGATTCAAACACACCCGGTCGTATCCTGTACTCTGTTTTAGGTGGGAGTTTGAATCAATAGATCCATCATTCCAAGTTAAAGTCTTGGGTTTCGTTCTGTACTCTTGGCATTCATTACACAAAACACCCGATTTTCATGGTATGAAACCCCTTATGCTCTCATTTTGGCCACACTAGGGTAACAATGAGTTTTATTCCTTTAGTATTCACTCTGGTTGCCTCTGTTTCTGAAACCCTTCATGCTCATAGTGAATTTTGGCCACCTTCATGCCCGCCTGTTTGAACCCTCATGGCTCCAGATTGAGCCAAATGGCCCCCAGACGTTTCTACTGTGTGATGATGCGAGAGAAGACCTTAAAAATCAGGGTTGGGTTGTGTTTCTTGAGAAGTTTCAGGGTTATAATTTACATGCAGCCCAAGAGTTTTCCCTCATGTTCGATGGGTGTAGAGATAAAGTGGGTGACATTCAATTGGAAATCAACAAGGAATTCTTGAGTGAGGCAAAAGGTCTTCCCCTTTCGGGGAAAAAATGGTTTAAAAAATCAAAGATGGATGAGGTACCGTGGGGTCTATTCTTCACCTCCTGAAAAATTTAGTGCTGCGACAAAGGTATGCCGATTTCTCTATTGAAAGATAGATGACATGGGTTATTGGTTTTGTTAAAGCAATTTGTGACTTGTGAAGGCCGCTACGGCCTCGTCTTCCTTTATCATATAAGATTACTCATGCAGTTTATCGGTTTCCAGTTAAACATGCCTTTTTACTTATGGAGGAGTTTATATAAAATGGCTAAGAGATATAAAAGGAAGAGTTTGAATTCTAGTTTATTCCACCATGGTTTAATTGGGTTTTTGTTTGTCCATCATTTGAAACTACAGGGTGACAATTGGGATACTTTGAAATGGATTTATTACATTAAACCTTGTAGAGATTCTTGTGGTTGATAAGCTTATAATGGAAAGGCCTCCTGTTCCTTCCATTGACAAAAAAATTTTCTTATGCAAAGAACCCTGTGATAAGGCTATGCTCGATGAGACCATGTCCGAGCAATAGGGTACTGACCCTAGGGTCATTAAATCTCCTGAGCATGAGCAATATGTTATCCCTAATAACATTGCAAAGATCGTAAATAAGCACTCACGCCAATTGTCAAAGAACAATTCAGACATAGGGCTTAAAAAAAAAGAGCTGGGAGATTAATCTCAAGGATCTTATGAAATAAATCAAAAGCTCATGTGAGCTCGATAAAATTGATCGAGGTCCATGAAAGCTCTGATTCTAAGATAAAAAATTTCCTGGCAGAGGAGGACCCTAATTACTCTAAACTGGATCTCAGTCAGACTTATGATTTTGTAAATAACCTGCCACCATACCTAAAACAAAACAAAGATTTTCCAGGAATCAAACTCAGTGAAAAACCCACAGTGGACAGTGTTAGTGTTTTGACGTACAGTCATGTGTTTCCTCAACCAACTATCCTGGATCTACAGTGTGAAGTGTGTTTACTTTGGATAGGAAAATATTACACATATATTCTTGTCCTTCAAGCAAATATGAAGACCCTCACAACTCATATTGACTCATTAACAAGTGAAAACCACAAACTCAAAATCAGTGCACAAAGGCAAGGAAAACGCTTGAAAAGGACTAGAAATGTCATAATAAAAAATGTTGAGTGTGTCAAAGCAGTGATCAACTCTGAGATTTTATGAGTCGAATTTAGTATTTAGTTGAAAGGTAAGATTTGTTTTTATATTTGTTGTTATTTTATTCTTATTTTTCTAATTAATATGGATTGAATTAGATTTCCATTGTTTAAAATACGACTAGCGACATAATCAACAGATTCTGTAGCCAGACAATTCTCATGTAAAATTTTGGAAAATATTGGTTAAATAAATATTTAATTTATTCATTTCGTTTTTATTTCAGGATATGATGTATATTGTGGTGATCTCATAAGCTGGAGCATTTATGGACTTAGTTAATCAGTCATTTCCTCTTGGTTTATTTTGTAAATCAAAACAAAAACTTTCATAATCTTGGAGATACAATTTGATATTGAGTGTCTTTATGACCCTCTATTTTTGTAATTTTGAGATCCTTTTGAGATATAATCCTATCTTAGAAGATAGGATGCTTAGTTTACCTAAACTCTTTAAATACACAATATTTTGTAATAGAAGACATCTTTGTTGGGAGCAAGAGATGGACGGGTGACTCCAGAACTTAATGAAATAACATTTTACACATTTTGGCTTTAGCCTTCTGTTTATAATGTTATCATTTTTGTTTTGTTATGTCTTGATACATGTATAGATCTAATATCTTTAGATTAAAGGATTTGTGATGTGCAAGATATTATATTATTAATACCATCTACAATTTGCTTCTCAAAATATAAATGTTGTGATTATGTTTTTAGTTAAAACGACAGGATTTATCTTTCGATTTTGATTGAAAAATGAAATGTATAGATTACTTTCAGATTTATCTTACAATAATTATGTATAATCATGAGATTACAGGTTTATGTTGGTGTCTCCACTTCAGTCATTAACACCCAAACTACCAACACATTGTTTTGAATTTATTTAGAACAGTCTTAAGGTTCATTGTAGGTTTCCCTCTTAGACATGGTAGTTGGATGTTCTCTAATCATGAAGATGCTTGGACACACATTACTAATTCACTAACAGGTTAGCTCCTTTACATTTTTTTGTCATTTGTTTATCAATGAAATTCGAATGTATGTTTCAGCTTTTGACTATCCATACATTTCTGTTTCATAGTATTATTTTTATATTAGTTTAGATTTTTAAAGGAAAAACCAAAAATCATTTTTTATGTGCTTTCTTTATCTGCTTCCTCAAAGCAAACCATTTTCACATTAAGTTTTTTGTAAGTTTAGATTAAAACTTGTAGTTTGCATATCATGTACATAAGTAATGAATAAATTTTCCTTTTAAATATATCTATAATAGTTACATTATACGTATGTACATATATATATATATATATATATATATATATATATATATATATATATATATATATATATATATATATATATATATATATATAGTGATTAGTAATTAGTTAGTTAGTTCATTTATTTTATTTGTTTCTTTTAGGACTTTTAGATTGGCTAACAGAGCCATTAAACCCGTCAGAACAAGTTATACCTAATGGTTTGGGTTATTTAGACAACCCCGGACCAGACTCGTTCTTCCAGTTGACGGACGATCATTTTTGCCCGCCAACACAACTTGACTACAAACATTTACATGATGAATGTTGAAACTCATTTATCGATCAGGACCCAAGACTACGGAATGGAAGAATCTACCGAGAAGGGAAAGGAAGCCACTAACCCATCAAATCCTCTCCAAATTGAGAAGGAAGTGGGAGAAACAATGAATTGCATCCATAAAGGTGCGTTTAAGAAGGATTCTCATAATCCAAATGTGAGGGTTGCTTAGAACTACTATGTTGTAGAGGATATCGCACAGACCCCTTGTGTGATGTCTTCTCTGGAATTCCTCTAGAGTTTCGCCTCATAGAGAAAAGATCTGGTGTCCACCCTGGGAGCGATAGGGACTAGTAACCCATGAGCGATCATTTTTTATCCAACTGACTTAAAACCTTGTCTTCCACACCACATTTCCTTTCAGATAGTAGTGTCTTACACCATGAAATATTTTACGTGGAACAATTAACATACAGTGGTTGATGAGGGTTCCTCAACTTGCATGATGTTGTTGGCATGTTGGAAGGCCATTGGATAGCCTAAGCTGTCTCTGTCACCTACGTTGCTTACAAATTTTGACGGTTGGTCATTTAGACCACACAAAATAATTCCTTCCTTCCATGTGCAGTTGGGAGGTAAAACTGTGTGTGTCGAAGTTGAAGTGGTCGATGTGCCTCTCAACTACAACCTATTGTTAGGAAGAAGTTTGACTTATTCGATGCATTCAATGGTTGCTACGATTTTTTGGGTCTTATGTTTTCCACATGAGGGCTGGATTGTGACCATCGACCAGTTATCTTTCTCTTGTACTGACCCTTCATCGGGGGCTTCCACGGTACCCATGATTGATAATCTATAGCTTGGAATTGTCAACTTAGGTTTCAGTTGTCATCTTTCATTTATGGGAACCTTTGATTATTCACCGCCTTCTAACAATGTAAGGATTATATCGGTTGTTCCTGACAAACTAAGGGCTGTAATTTTGCAAGTATTGTCATTTCGAATGAGATACTTTAACGATCCATGAAATTTACCTTCCCCATCGAACTCGATGGAAGGGATAGGGCATCGTGGCATGATCATGCCCTTATCCATGGCTAAGGTTGCATACAACATTGTCCAACAAACTTAAGCCAATCCTGATCTGGCTCCCTCACAGGAGTTAGATACAGTTCTCGAGCCTATTTGGGCTCAATATTCTCTTTCCACTCAAGATCCTTTAGACTTTGTCTTTCCCTCTAATGAGGTGATTCTCGAGGCAATGAATGGTCCTGACAAACATTGTGATGATCTACATCATAGATCTTATTTCCTTCTCTAGCTTAGGAGAATAGAGGTGGGATAATTTTTCTTGACCGTGAATGGAGATAATCCTTGTCCTGTCAATCCTTTAGCTACATATCGAGTTTATACCAAGGGTAACATGGAAATCATTGCTACAATGATTCCAATCGATATCTCCAAAACCCCTAGCATCGTGGGGAATGTTTTCATTGGAGCAGATTGCTCCCCTAAAGATATTGGAACTTACATCGATTTATTCAAATAGTTCTGTGATGTTTTTTCCTCGTCTTACAAGGAAACACTAGGCATTGACCCAAAAATTGTTGAGCATGAAATCATAAATTATCTGGATGAAAAACCGGTCCAACAGAAGCTTCATCCGGTCAATCCTCGAAAAGCGACAACAATCAAGGAAGAAGTATAAAAACTGCTCAAAGATGATTTTATCTACCCTGTACAATTGATGGAATGGGTGTTAAACCTGGTTCTGGTTAAAAAGAAACAGGGCATGATTCAGGTTTGTACGGAATTCCATGATTTGAATAAGTCTTGGCCAAAAGATAATTTCCCTACCCCATTTATTAATCAAATTTTCGATGAATGTGCAGGCTGCAAAGTATTTTCGTTCATGGATAATTTTTTAGGATACAATCAGATTCAAATCAAGCCCGAGAACCAACATAAAGCAAATTTTATTTGTCCTTGGGGTACCTTCCCATATCGTAAGATGAATTTTTGCCTGAAGAATGTTGGAGCCACCTTTCAATGGGCCATATCATTCACTTTTCACGATCTCAAACACATAGTTGAGGCGTACCTTGATGACATAGCATCATGTTCTCACAAGAGATCTGATCATCTTAACCATCTATGACTAATCTTTGAGAGATGTCGCTACTATCAGATTCAATTGAATCCTAACAAGTGAAGCTTCTGAGTGAAGTCAAGTCGTATTTTAGGATTTATTGTATCGACAACAGGGATCATGGTTGATCCTCTCAAGGTTGAGGTGATATTTCAATTGCCTCCCCCATGCACGATACCCCAACTTCAGAGCTTACAGGGGGAAAGCAAATTTTCTTCGGCTTTTTGTCACAAATTACACCGAGCTCACTAAAGGTTTTATTCATCTTTTGAAAAAATGGGTCCCATTCTATTAGGATGAAGCTTCTCAATGCTCCTTTGAAGTGTTGAAACATGCCCTGACATCTGCCCCTCTGCTCCAGCCTCCTGACTATAACAAATATTTCTTATTGTATTTGGCTGTTGCAGAGTCGACCATCGACATGGTCTTGGTTCAAGAAGATGATATGATCAAAGAGCACGTTATATATTACCTTAGCCAATGCCCGGTTGGACTAGAACTCAACTAATCTCACGTTGAGAAACTTGCTTTGGCAGCTGTCCATGCTGTCCAACGGTTTTGTCACAACATTTTTCTTCGTAAGACCACCGTCATCGTCGTCATCAACCCTTTCCAATATGTGTTAACATGACGGGTCATTGCTGGAAATATCAGTAGATGGATAATTATCTTATAAGAATTTGACTTAGATTTCGTTTATGTGAAATCCAAAAAGTCATTGGTCTTTGCCGAACTCATTTCAGAACTTCCAGTCGAGTCTAGTGATATCATGCCCGAAGAATTGCCTATTAATGGAGATATTTTTTTAATTTCATTTTCAGACCCATGGAATGGAGATATAATTGTGTATCTTCAGACTTTGAAGTGCCCCTCCCCTGCTTCTCATGATGAGCGTCAATGAATTCGACGTTAGGCATGAAAGTATCTCATCCTTGATGACATGTTGTATCATCGAGGTATAGATTGCATTCTTCGGCAATGTTTTACCCATGAATAATAAGAGGTCATTTTGAACGAATGTCACACTGGAGTATGTGGTAGTCATTTGTCTATGTTAGAAACAACACAAAAGATTCGACATGCAGGTTACTTCTGGCCCTCATTAATCAAGGATTGTGTAGAGGTGGTCAAGAAGTGCCACCCGTGCCAGATATTCTATCAAAAGATGCAAGTACATCCTGCTCCTATGTTTCCAGTCATTGTTGTTGGTCCTTTCACCAAATGGGGGATTGATTTTACTACATGTCACCTGACTTCAGCCAGGGGGAATCGTTATATCACTGTAGCAATAGAATACTTCACGAAGTGGGTCAAATCCATGCCAATGTTTAGCAATGATGGTGACACAATGACTCTTTTCATCTTTCATGAGATAATATCAAGGTTCAGTATCCCAAAGGATATTGTCACTGACCATGGAAATCAATTCCAAAACAAAATGATAGCTGAATTAATGTCAAATCTTGGGTTCAAACAAGAAAATTTGTCCCCCTATTACCCACAAGTGAATGGTCAGGTTGAAGCTGTGAATAAGTCTCTCAATAATATTCTTCAATGGACGATCAATTCTACCAAGTCGAATTGACATTTGATTTTATATTCAACGTTATGGGCCTATCGAACGTCTGTGAAGACTACCATCGTTTTTTCACCTTTTCAACTCATATACGGGCTAGAAGCAGTCTTACCTATTGAGTGTCAGATTCCTTCTTTAAAGTTGGTATTAGAATTACTTCTAGACACTTCACCATTTGAGGAATGCCTTCTATATTTCAAGCATCTCAATGAGTAGTGTTGTGATGCAACCTTAGCCAATGAGGTTCATAAGAAACAATTCAAGTGTCAATACAATCCGTCCATTCGTCCTTGGATTTTATCCGAAGGAGATCTTGTCCTGGTCTATGATCAAGACAAAGATCCCTTGGAGGCAGACAAGTTCAAACCCATTTGGTTCAGACTGTTCATTATGAAAGAGGTCTTAGAGAAGGGCGCTTACCATCTAGTTGATTTTGAGGGAAGTGCCTTGGCGGAGCCTAGAAATGGGCTCTACCTTAAGAAGTATTACTCTTAGTTTTATCACCGAGGTGACTTATTGTATATATGTATAACCTCTTATACATTTTTAGTCTTTTTGTTTTGTGGACATGTATTTATTTATGTCCTCTTTTTCACTATGGAAGATGTCAAGTGAATTGGAGGTTTATTTTGGGTTCGCGGACGACATTAGCCGACACACTCAGAGGCTTGCTTCTGCAGCTTGGGTGATTTTCACATCTGGAGGCCAGTTGCTATCTTCCAGGGCTATTTGTCTAGGTGATGCTATAAACAATGTTTCCAAATACAACGCAATTATAGAATTGATTCGTGATGCTTTGTCACATGAAATTTCTCGCCTCCAAGTCTACCTAGATGCTCAGTTGGTTGTGTCCCAGTTAAATGGGGTTTACCACATTTATGATCCCACTCTACACCGATTATTCCTTAGGGTGCATCTCTTAGAACGATCTTTCGATTACATTACGTATATCCATGTTCCTAGGATATTTAATCATCTAACAGATACTTTAGCTAATGAAGTTTTAGTTTGGCATGTTGCTCACATATAAAAAGAAAATAAAAAACATACACATGTAAATACATTTGTAAAAATGTCATCTATAAGACAAGAAAGATGTAAATATATATATTTGTCCAAAAAATATTGTTATGAGTACATAGGTGGGCATGGAAGCCTCAAAAGTCATCAATCTACATCGCTGGGCTTATGCCCTAAAAAAAACCATATAGTACAAAAAGTGCCCTCGGCACATCAATGATCCAGTACTATATAAGGACGAGGCCTATTGGCCTTGCTATAATGAACAATGGCGTTCACAAGACATCAGAACAAATGGACCCAATTCTGAGGCACCCCTACTACATGTGGCTACATAGTCAGGGGGAGATCCTTGATCTCGACCATACGAACGACACGAGTGAGTGCAGTGAGGTTGCGAACCACTCGTCGCAAAACTATGTCAACCTCTTCGGCTGGGGGTCCTCCTGCCACTACTGGTCCTGCCTCAGGTCGAGGATGTGACTGAGTTCTAGAAAATTATGCTGGTCAAACATGCCCCACATCTATACATAAAAGATTCACGAGTCAGTTCTTTATACACACATAAAAAGGATATATATGAAATTAAAAATTAAATACACTTTAAAAGATATGTTACCTATTTTTCCACACTCCTGATTGGGATTCACATGCATGTCTGGGTCTCTGGTGAAGTTGATCCCTGCATATGGGTAATCCTCGATCATCGAGATCTTATGTGCCCACCAGTCAAATTTTTTTTTGGTGAAGGCTTCTATGGTCCTCCCTCCACCTCGTCTAGGCAGCAACGCTTCCCACCTTTTCACTATTGGGAAGGAGGCTACATGCCCCCATACCATCTCTCTGGGACTGAGACTAGGCACCCTCTCAAAGAAGAAGGATCATAAGATAGTACCAAAACTGAAGTTCTTGTTGGTATGCCATCGACACTTTGTAAGTTGTCTCTTCATACAAGAATGGTAGTACTCCAGTAAACAATGGTGGCCTCCAAGCACTGAATGGCACAATGCATATGTTCCCGGGAGGCTTGATGAAGGGCTGTTGATCCATTAATATTCCCAATAAAAATTAATATCACACATAAAGAAAGGCTGGCGATCTTGTGGATTGGGACCTGAGAACCTACCTTCTTAGTGACGGCCTCACAATACATATTAATGCAGTCCTCGATGTTGAAAGGACCTGGAGGAAAATTCCTCAAGTTGACTGGTTCCCCTCTTCTTGAGAGGCCAGTAAAAAAATGGATATCCTTTGTGGTTGGGGTCAATGATTGATCCTCTAGCATGAACCCCTCAGCATAAGGATACCAATACACCACAAGAGCATTGAGAAACCTTGGTTGTGCCCTCATAAATGGACACTGGAAGAACTTCCATAACCCGCATTGTTTCAGTGAAATGATGGCCACAGGGTCCTCCTCGACTCGGACGTCAAGATCCTCATGTTCTCTCTCTCTCTCTCTCTCTCTCTCTCTCTCTCTCTCTGTAGTGAACATACATCCAGTTAC
>ML778178.1:1204926-1315837 GCA_009831015.1 Picea engelmannii | reverse complement strand
TAGTTTTTCTTCATCTCCTTCTGTAGACTCTGCCTTTGACTCAACTTCAGACTCAACAATAACTTCTTTTCTAGCTTCCATGGGCCCATCTTTCTTACTAAGAGACACATCCTACAATGTAATTTTCTTTTTCTTGCACCAAAGCTTTAGAAACTTCTTTTGCACATTAATATTAATGGTACCCACTAATTATATCCATGGATATCCCAAAACAATGTCTTCATCACCCATATCTAGAGCCTCAAAATCCGAATGCAACACATATTTATCCATATCGAGCTTCAAATATTTAAAAATTTTAACATTTTCACCTACAACATGTGTGCTTTGAATATTCTTTGCTGGAACTTGCAATCTATTAACCAACTGAATATTGATAAAATTTTGTTTGGAACTAGGGTTAATAGAAACAATACCATTTTCTTTATGAATACAACCATGAACTTGTAATATATATTTTCCACATGAAAATAAACTCTTGGTGATGTATTTATCCTTACTCTTTGTATGAGACCACTTCTATAAAAGTAATTTTTCAGTGCTTCCTCAGAAAGTGACATCCACTCAAAATGGTGAAATGATTTCCACCATATGAGAGCATTGCCTTTGAAACCCCAGTCTACAAAATATTTCCACTGCCCTTTCCATAATGACTTGTGAGATTGTATTAATTATTCAATACTAGGGCCATCATCTCTTCCAGTAAAAAATATCACGCTTGGAATAAATATTCAACAAAAACTAGGGTGTAGAAATAACTTACTTTAGAAAATCGCGGTTTTTTCTAGAAAAACCCTAAAAAATGGTTGAATTTAAAATGCTCATAATGGTACTTCCCAAACTCCATTTCGTCTGGTTGTTTTTTTGAAATTGGGTATTTTTTTGAGAGGAATTCAAATATCCAATTTTTTTTCCCAAATTCAGCTCAGAAAGCTTCATATAGGAACCTAAAATGCGTCGCCCTTTTTTTTTTCCCTACAAAAAATCTGAAAAAAGAGCAAACAATTCTTCCCTTCTTTGGCCAAGGAAAGTGCTCTGATACCATTTGTTACGTACTAGAATATATCTGAAGATAAATATAAAAATAAGCCCACAATATCAACAAGAATAATCCAAACCATTCACCAAATACTGAACACAAGAAATAGAGAAAATCCTTGAGGTAGGGTAACACCATATATTATTCGTTATGGAAGGAATGCACTTCTCAAGCAACACTTGCTTGTTACAATGACATTATTCTTCACTATGTTTCATTACATTGCTTAAGTTTTTTTATATAGCTCTCTCTATCTCTTAGGAACCACTTGTTATGTAACTGAATAGATTTGAATATAACTCTCAAAATAAACCCACAATATCAACAAGAATAATCCAAACCATTCACCAAATACTGAACATAAGAAATAGAGAAAACCCTTGAGGTAGGGCAACAAGATATATTATTCCTTATGGAAGGAATGCACTCATAACTTGCTTGTTACAATGATAATATTCTTCACTATGTTTCATTACATTGCTTACACTTCTTTATATAGCTTTCTCTATCTCCTAGGAACCTTCTAGAGAGCCTTCTTACATTTATTACATATAACTACCATAGTGGGCCTTTATTAATATAGTGGACCTATTCCACCTTACATTGAATGACCACATTCTCATATATTAAATGACTTCCACTAATAACACATAACTACATTTCCATTGGGTGCCTCCCTAGGTACCCCATATTACCTCCCTAGCTATACTACATGCAACACAAAACATTCATTGCTGCTTTAGAAGTGTCGTAATTAGGTGCTAGAGCCTACCTTTACATGGATGCGCTAGGTAGATCCTTTGCTGCATTTTTGGCATCCATGCTATCAGTTATGACTATAGGCTCGAGAGTCCTTGTTAGTCCTGTCATGATTACATAATGAAGCCTCATTCGTTTGTTCATCATCATCCTCGACCTTACCCTCGGGACTCCCTCATGATATTTCTTTGTTGACTTTCAAGCTCGCTTTGAAATTTGAAAGAAACATCCAACGAGAATGTATTTATTCTTTTCGATATTGTCTGGATTACTTGAGAAAAGTAGCCCCCTAAAGTCAAGGATGATTTTAAGGATGGAAATTTATTTTAAAATGTAGAAACCTTGGCGAATCTTACTAATCCTTCATATACCAACTATAAATGTTTGACGATATTTTTGTAAAAAATTCAAATTTCTAAGGATTTTATATAGTTTGTATAAAATTTTGGCGATTTTTGAAGTAAAATAATTTTATCCTATAGAATTTGGGCGAATCATTTTTAGAATAGAGAATAAGTTTTTGGGAAAAACCATGGAAAATTAGCCCATGAGCAAAATTTAGCCCCTAAATCATCCATGCCTGAAGTCTTCTTTAATCCCTTTTCAGACTCTTTAAAAATGAAAAGATTGTCGAGCGATCTTGTTTCCCTTCATGCTCGCCAAACTCAAATTTGAAGGCACATCTGTCCGACGGTAGTTTACCCCTTTTTCGGTCCGAATGGATAATTTTAAGAATAAAGGTATGCTATGGGAACTTCGGTTCTCTAGAAGAGTATTCTCAGGCATAAGTTTAACCCTTTTTCAGGCATGAGGGACTAAATCTTCGAAAAATGAACATTCTCCTTGGTTGTGGTTTATCACCTTTTTCGGGCCTTGGATATTACTTGGGAAAAAGGAACCCCCTGGAGTCCATAGTTAATCTCTTTTCAGACTCCCTAAAATCGAAAAGATCATTGAGTGACCTTGTTCCTTTACACTCGTTAAATTTGTCCAGAAGAACATCTACTGGCATGGGTTTAACCCTTTTTCCAACCTGTAGATTATAGCGGAAAAAGGTACGCCTCAAGAGATTTGTCTTGCCGGGAGAGTTCTCCTCAGTTAATTTTATACTTTTTCAGGCTAAGGAGACTAAACTCATAAAAAGGTTGTGATTCCATAGTTAAGCTCTTTTTAGACTCCTTAAAATTGAAAATATTACCGAGTGATATTGTCTTTCACGCTCATTAAAATGGTTTTGAATCTTTTCGGTGCAATTTTAACCCTTTTTTGAACTGACTAGACTAACTCTGAAAAAGGTACTCCCTGGAGTCTTCGTTTGTGTTTTTTCAAACTCTCTAAATGTGAAAAAACTACCGAGCTTACCTTCTCTGGGCTTGTAAACATTTACATAGAAGGGGTATCATTGTGTCATGCTTAATCACATTACGTGTCTCATCTTTGCATCTTTCCCTAATGCTGGATCCATGTTTCTCTCAACTAAAACTTTGAATCATTCCTTATATGCAAGTCTTGCAACACTTTTTGCCTCCACGATCTGACACCTTGATCCATGGAGGAATTTTTCCCGAGTGTCCTTATCCTGCACATGTCTCCTTTCTCTGAGCATTAGTGTATTCCATGCGCTTGGAACCAGTTTTCTTTTCGTGACACTCGTTCCTCCTTTGTAACGTAGCATTCTTTTATTCTTTTTCAAGCTCTTTAAAAATTGAAAAAGACAAAAAACAAATATTCCAAAAAGAGGGGATGAGAAATATACATTCTTTTTTCA
The DNA here is from genome assembly GCA_009831015.1 of Picea engelmannii. Taxonomy (NCBI): domain Eukaryota; kingdom Viridiplantae; phylum Streptophyta; class Pinopsida; order Pinales; family Pinaceae; genus Picea; species Picea engelmannii. The sequence goes on along the minus strand of ML778178.1, from coordinate 1,312,271 downwards.
ATAGAAAAGATAGTCACCCTTGGAAAAAACACATCATATTTTTTGTTCATCAAGCATTGAGATCTAGTATGAACTTAGGAAGCTATTCTCACTACATAGATCTGTGTCCTCCTCCATTTGGTTACTCTTCCAAACATATGGAGACTTTGCGTTGCCTCCTGGATCACAAAATTATGTCAATGTCATGCTACTTGAGTATGATCATCTTTCGTGCTTTTTTCCAAGGGAATGTTTAACCAACCTAAGTTGGACTTTCTGCAGTTTGTCTCTTGAATTTCATGAGTCATCCATATTGAGAGTCCAGTCAAGTTCAGATTCGAAATCAACGAAGTTCTTTTCCTAATCATCAAGATCCTCCTATCTTTTCTCTAAAGATTGTTGAATACCTCAGGGTAGTGATTTATACACTCCCATTATACTCCTACCTGCGTTTTGAATATATTGAAGTTGTTTCTTGAGCTATGAAGACTTCATCTCCCTTCATAGGCATCACTAGCTTCTTGAAGATACATACTATGCTTGTATATCTTCGACTGATTTTGAGATGTAGATCTACTATTTATTGCTTGAGACTACACTTTATATAGTTATATGACATGGATCTGCAGTGTATTTGACTGGTAGCCATGATTTAGTTCATCCCGAGCATGGGCATTCCCTCCTTGAAGAGACAATTGTTGTTTTGCATATGGCACCTCCCTAACTCTGGTCCCGAGCTCACTCGATTTTGTGCATTGGTGAAGATGTTGTAATGTATTTCGGCCATCAGTTGCTCTTTTGACCTCATACATTAGGGGGAATCTGTTATATCCATAAAATTCCCTACTCATGCATACATGACATTGTCCCTCTTACTTGCATAATTTTCCAAATCACTGCTAAGGATCTCTACTTAAAAAACCATTTTTTAGAGCATGTATGTGCCCTGCACCACTACAACCCACGTACATACACTTGTTGCATGCTAGAAAACCCGCGTACATACGCTTGCTGCATGATAGAAAACCCATGTACATACGCTTGCTTCATGCTAGACAACCCATGTACATATGCTTGTTGCACAATACACAACCTGCGTATACCTCCAAAAGTTGCAAAAAATAAAAAGTGGTAAGGTATTCAGTGGAATTCATGAGATATTGGAGTTTTTCCAACCAATTCACCTGATGTAGCCCATCCCCCAACCGGATAACCATCCTTTTTTCATATAAAAGGAGGTTTTGGGGTCTCATTTCACAACCAAGCATAAGAACATTAAAAGTCTGCCCAATTTCACTTCCCTTCCTTGCCCAAGCATTTGCTACCTTTTGTAAGTTATTGCCTCATCACTCCCTCTTCAACCCCTTTTCTTCCATACAATCCATTCCCTTTCCTTGAGATGATTAGTATATTGTGAGAAGAGGCTTATTGAAGGTGCACTTGGAGCATTGTAAAGAGGAGCCTAGACTAGGTTCATGAAACAGTGACCGACAAGGATTGTAAGTTTCAGTCTTTGTTTAATGAATAAAATAATGTCTTTTCCCTATCCCAAATGATGATGTTTTGTGTCTTTTCTTTGATTTATACATAGCATTTGATATCTAACCCTAATTCATAAATAGAAATAGCATCCTTGTAGCTCTGTTTTCCTAATCTTGGATGCATGTTAGCTTTGGGAGGAGACTTGCAGTCTTTGGAGATACAAAGCTTGAGGATATCATCACCAAAAATTGGATAAAAGGTACAATTACCGATATTCTCTTCTGCCGCTTTTTGTTCATTTATTTTGGTATGTTTGGGGTAGTGTAGAAACTAGCTTGAATTTTAGACGGTCATTTGCTCTGTCTATATTCAAAACCCTGATATAGTTATAGGGGGGTTTTCCCACTAGCACTAACCATGATAATGTTTTGGAAGATATTTCATGTTTACATAATTTAGAGGAGAAAAAAAACAATGTTAATCAGTTAACTCAAGGAAAATAAATACACACACAACACATAGCATTTTGATAACAACAATTGATATCTTGTTGAGAAGAGGGATACATTTTTTACTGTGAAACAATTCCCATAGTGGAGCCTACCAATTCACAATCAAAACCAATCATCAATGTTATTAAGGAAGAAGTGATACCATTCAAAGAGACTACCATTGAAAATACTTCTCTTTTTAAAGAGACATTTCACTATCTTACATCTTCTACTTTCGATTCTTTGTATCTTGATCTTTTTTATGGTTTTGTTGTGTAGGTAACTATTTAGGATCCTCTTAGAAATTATGATACATGGCCAAATATCAGTAAAACATAACATGTTCATAATGTACATATAAAATAAGGAGAGGATGCAACCCCTCCCTATGAATTTATTATTTTTCTTCTGTATATATCTACTACATGGGATGAAGAAAATGCTAGAATAGACGCATATTAGACTCTCTCTTCTTTTGATACGACTACATTTTTTTATTAATAGAGAATGTTCTTGTTCAAGTAGCCAATGAGTGGATTCCACCATAGTTTTAATATGCCTTATACCATGGTGGAGGTTAGCCCATGCATATTATTAGATCCCACTAATTCATCTCTAGTTGTTGGTTATTTGAAGTATAATCCCAAGGTGGTTTTCCAAGACAATGAGACACTTTGGTCTACACCGATGGTTATGTCAGACCCTCATTATTTTGACATGTATTTTGGAAGTTATGTTTATATCAATATTAAGACTCTTCCCTAAAGTACATTCTATGCAGATTTCACACCTGATTTTTGGAAGATATATTACTCTCTCATGAATTACCTCCATCAATTTTATGGTATTTATTCTAGATTTTACGATAGATTTAAGTATGGTTGGAGAAATTTTACTCATCTATATTTCCAATGAATAATAACCGTGACATATTTAGTATGATGCATAGAGTTTTTAAAGATTTATTTTTTCCTATTTTCAATTTATTACTACAATTTATGTTACTAATTCTTAATGAAAATGTGTTTGTAGGCTTGGAGTTACATGGATGGCTAGATTGGCATTATGATTTCACATAGTTCCTTTTGAACTAGTGTAGTGTAGGATAGGAGTATGATAGATTATACTAGTTTATTTTCTATGCATAGTTGTTTACTTTAGATTTGATTTATGGTTTTCAATAAAGCTAGCTATAAGAAATTATCTATCATTGTAGGTAAGGACACCTCTTGATTTTTTTCAAGATGTACTTGAAGTTTAAACCTTCATTATTGATTTCTAGCTTAATAAATTGTAGTTGTAGATTATTTTCTTTTTGATAGATAGTGTAGTCTAATCTTGGTTTTTCATCTCTAGTTACTTTACTTTTTCATTCTATCATTTCAAATAAAATAATTGTTGGCTGAAAATAAAATAAGTCTCATGAAGAAACCAAGGAGTGGACTTGCTAACATTTCTATCTCAAAGAGTTTTTGTGTAGAATTATTTTTGACCATAGAAAAACATCGAGTTGTTGCACTCTCAAGGATATTTTAGCTGTGTATTTGATTTGATTTTCTGATCATTTCCCACACGATGGCATTCATAATTCTTCTGTAGTGATCCTTTGATGGACATATTATCTTCATACAATTAATGAAAACGAATTTTTAAACGTTACACACAACAATTCATTTTTGTTTATAAAAAGGAAACTTAAGGATTTTCGATTTGACATCTTTATATTAAATGAATTTTGATTGGAAATATTTTCTTAGATTGGGTTTTGATCTTGCTTTCCTGTACATAGTTAATGAAATTTTGAGTGTTAAAATTAAGGCCACTCCAACCCTTTTAATTTCTTTTGATGTGTATACATTTGGAGTTATGTTGATGATTGCTCCTCCTTGGGCATTTTCTTAGATTGCTTTCAACTACCGTGGTTTTAGTTTAGTTGAGTTGTCTGTTGCAACTAGTTTTAGTTTTAATATCTTCATTTATGCATGAAAACATTTTATTTTCTAATTTCTATCCATTTAGGGAAGAGTTTTCCTATCAGACTGTCAACTTGTTGAACATAGGATTATCTATCATTGGTGTAGGTTGGAAAAATGGATTGTGTAACCAACAAATTGATACCTTCTTCTATATAGACTGTAAACATGTGTGGACAACTTCGGGAAGTGTTATTTTTGAACTTCTATACTTGGATTACCTTGAACATATTTCTATGCCTGGATTACCTCGCAAATATTTTTATGCTATTAATATTTGGAAATTATCAACCATGCCATTTATCAACTCAACAATGAATCATAAAACTATCCTTGATTATCTTTCATATAATATGGTTTCTCATCTTCTCTTTGATATATTTCTCACGAAATTGTCTTTCAAATAAATTGTTGTTTGGAGTCACTCTTGGCCAACATGATTATTTTAATATGCCTCCATAACTATAATATTATCCACTTGCCTCATCAGATTAAACTGTTGAAATCATTTGAATCTTTGGAATTAATAATCATCTTTCATGGCAAGGAGAATTTGATACTTTGTTGAAAATTATCAGATGTAATTCCTGAGATTGAAAAATTGGTGTTTTTGAATGTCCAAGGGACTTATTCATGATAGGGAATCCATAAGGTTTGAGTGTTAGTGGATTTTTTCATGTGAATGATTTAAAATAGGTTTTGAATGAGCATTTCCATCAACCTGTGTTGTCAGGTTCCCAAAAAATTTAAATGTTTCACTAAATGAAAGAGAAAATATATATTATCAATCAGATCAAAGAATTTTGGTTGCAAATTATTCACTTAATTATCAATTCCCACAACCTTGATTATTTTTCCTTCTAGATTGTGAACTTGATCCTGGGAATCTTGTTATTAGGCCTTATTTCGAATGGCTGGTGTATCTTGATCAATTCTTTCCCTTCATCTACTTCCTGAGTTTTCACTTTTTTATTTTATTTTTAAGGATGTTGATGATGTGTCACACACTGTTGGGATTGCAGGATTTTATTTTAAGCCAGCCTTTTGTTTAATGGATGACATATTTTTCTCTTGATTTTTCTTATTTTAGTTTATTTATTTTAATTTGTACATAATTTTTCTTCCTTTGCTTGATTTTTCAATCTTGGAAGTGATTTTATTTTATTATACCATCAAGGGTGAATGATACAATCATTGGATGATCTGCATCAACAATCAAAGAGAAGAAAAATATCTTGGTGAAAAATATCAATACAATTTCTGAGATTGAAAATTCGATGTTTTCAAATTTATTTCACCAAGACCTTATCCATGGAAATAAGTTGAAAGAGTGTGAATTCTTAAATTTATTCAATTCTTTATCTTTGGGCATTTCAAGAATCTGAATTGCTACCACCAAAAAAGGTTCAAATTTGTTGGAACAAGAGGCTTGATTGGATATCGATTTTCTTAATCATTGTTCCCCATAATATTGTTGTTTTTTATTTCCACATTATCCACTTGGTCATGAAAATCATTCTTGCTGCGTTTGAGCTTGTGTGAAAATTTTGTTTATTGAAGCTTTTACTGTTATTTCAATTTCTGAAGTTGGAATGTAAATTTATCTACTTTGTTTCTTGTTGGTCCCTTTGTTTTTTGATAAAGTGATAAAGATGAGTAAGTAGTGGAAAGCGTCAAATGCACCACGGGATAACCAGAAGCTTTGAAATAAGAGAAAAATGTAGTATTGTAGGTGGAACAAAGGAATACTGGGCACAAACATCAACAAAATTTATTTAGTCAATCGACTTTGATAAAGGTGCACAAGTATAAATAAAACACCAATGTAAAGAGAAAAGACTAATGTTCTTATTACTAGTGTCGGGTTTGGTCTAGTGTTGGTATTGTTGTTGTAATTGTGGTGAGTCCAGAGTCTGTAATGAATCCCATAGGAGTATTATCTAAAGATGTAAGAGTTGGATCTCATTCGATGGGATAAGGTATAGGTGATCTATGTGTTTGAGGTGTGACTTGTGTTGGCCCTCAACCAAGTTTTGAGAGATCCTTGGTCAATTTTGACCATGTTGGACTTCGAAAGCCTGTCGAAGGCAAAGCACAAGATGAAGTAGATATCGTGGGATCTCGGCCCATTTTTGGGTCCTTTTTGGGATTGGGAAATATGTAACGAGTATGGGAATTTTGGCCCATTGGTTTACCCATGCTTAGGCCTATTTTGTAATATTTAAATAGATGTCTAGGCGATGTAAGAAGAGGGAAGAAAAGAGGCATCTATGTGATGTTGTGCTAAGTGCAAGTGTGGCCTGTAAATTCTTTGTACATATTGTGAGAGACTTGTAGAGCTAAGTGCAAGTGGTTGTAATAGTCTGTGAAGGGTTTTGTGCTGTAACACAAGGAAGGAGGATCTAGCGAGCTACGCAGATCTCCTATCCTATGCGGAGTAAAGTTTTTGTAGCTTTGTGCATGTATCTAATTGAATAAGCTAATATAGAAGAAGAGTTTGTGGACGTAGCCCCAGGGTGGGGGTGAACCACGCATATGTTGTGTTGATCTGCTTTGTGCATTGTTATTAGTGTTCTTATGTGTTATCTGCTAAGTGCTTGACATAGATAAGATAGATAGATGTGTTTATACTTTGTGATTATGATGAATCTGGATGCTAGATATGACCTCTTTGAACTTGCTTGGTGATTGAATCTGATAGATTTGATCTAATTCTTTATGCTAAGTGCTTAGATACATTAGATTTGGGTGAATGTTGCGATGCTTTGTTTTATTTGTGAAGTAGATATTGGTTAGATATTGATGAAGGTTTACTGTTGAATGCTCTGTTAAATACTAGAATCATAGATCTGTGTCCCATCTAAGGTTGCAGACATCTAAGTCCTACAAGCACCCCTTCCTCTACCTCGGGTGCAACTTCATCTACTTCACAGGTGTTGTCGAAAGGGCCAATAGTTAGGGTTTTGTTGGTTCGTTGTTGTAGCATTGAACCCTGGGTCTGCCCCTGTGCCAACAAATGGTTTCATTGTCGAGATCTGAAACTGTGATTGCTGGGAACTGAGGAACAAGAATCTTTGTGCAAAGATTCGACCTGAAACTAAGAAATCTCCATGTGTAGATTTGTTTCCCTAGTACGCAACATTCTACTTGACTTGTAAAGCTCTGTGCCAAGAAAAGAGGTCAGATCTAAAGAAAAGAGGTAAGATCTGAATGCTTTGTGCTTTGATAAAGGTAAGAGTAGTGAAAAGTTCTAGATTTGAAAGCCTTGTACTCTGTAGAAGTAAGAGAAGTGGAAAATTTTGTTTCTAAAGCATGGACCTAGGTATGTTTGATAGATTCTGTCCTAGCTCAAAAAATATGGTATCGGTAGATGAAAGAAGGTTTGATATGTGTAAATCTGATAAGAATAGTGAAAGATATGTTATACCTATGCATAGAAAGAATGTTTAGACTGACAAAGGGATGTAGGATCCTAGAAATAATTTTTTGCAGGTTAGCTGCTACGATCCTAGCATGAAATACAAAAAGGGATAGGGATCAGTTAAAAGAAAGAGAGGATTAACCCTCTATTATAGTTGCAGAAAACTAGGACATATTGCTAAGGAATGCACTGTGAGACGACCTAGTTGTCTTTGTTGTAAAGCTATGGACCATGAAGTATTGGATTTCCCTAGAATTATTGCTAAAGTTGAAAGAATGAATCTAAACCAAGAAAACCCTAAGGAAGATCCAGAAACTAAGATTATGGCAGAATCCTAGAAAGAATTAGAGAAAGTATTATTATAGATGAGAGAAACCCTGAGTGACCACCGACATGTCAGATTATCAAAGATCTTCAAAGAAAAAGAATGCATTGAAGCAAGATTAGGAAAATTCGACATTGATTGTGTTCTTGATGAGGAAACACAGGTGAATGTTATGACATAAATAACTTGGGAACTTTTAGGAAAGCCTGCTATGGTTCCTTCACTGGGAGGAATAGGATTATTTAGAGGAAAACTGATAACCCTATGTGGGAAGATCGCTCATATACCTATGAATGCCAATGGAACTTCGACAGAAGATTTTGAGATCATTAAATTTATTGAGGACAACGCTCCATTTACCATGTTACTAGGAAGACCTTGGATTGAAAGAGATCAAGCCAAAAGGAAGGAAGAAGAAGAAGTATTAGAGCAGAAGAAGCAAGAGTTAAAATATTTTATAACTAACAGGATCACACACTTGATTGAAGAACAGGAGAACAGATCACAACTATTTAACAATAGTGACGTAGATATAAAAGTTCCAAGAACACTAGAGGACCCACAGAATACTAAAATACCTATCCCAGATAAAAAAGAAGTACTACCCTTGAATCCTAGGAAAGAATCTCAACAACGCGAAGTCACTATGTTAAAAGAAGATAAGAATCAGAATGGGAAAATGAATACCATGATGAAGCTCACTGGAAAGAAGTCTAGAAAACTAAGTAATAAGAGAGCTAAAATTGAAAAGTTGCAGAAATATCCAGAAGGAACCGCGAAGGAAAATTTGCAAAATTGGAGTTTTGTCAGGATATCAACATAGTGACACATGGCACTTCGTCATGGAAAAACAATATAGCCATTGGGGACATTGTAACCATTAGACCAATGCTCCGAATGAGTAGAAAGACATTTATGACAAGAAAACTTACTATCAGACCATTGGGACCGTGCCATAACAGACAGAATAGAGTTCAGGAAGGCTTCATAACCGTTGCAAGTGACCCATTGCCAAGTTACCTATTTATCCCGTCGCTCCATGCACTGGGAACACTTTTTCTAACCAAGAATTTGAGCCCGCAGACTTGTTGATCTTGCACAATGATTATCACATTGTTTCCATCTATTCCATTGTAGTGTCTAAGTTAATCTAAACCCAATCTAGTTAATCCCGAGCGCATATGTCCGAGGAGATCAATGCAGTTGAAGAATCCGTGACATAAGTACTGCTCAATCTGATGAGTGAAAGAGTCATGTCAGAGAGAGGATTATCTATAGGTGTACATGATTCATCCATAAGAATTGTGCAAGACTCTCCGTTGACTGCTTGCAGAGCCAGACCATCCCGACCATCAGATGAAAAGAAAACAAAGCACAGGGATGATCTAGAGAATGGAAAATTGATCCCAACTATATTACCCACCTACATACCACCTCTGAGTGGAGGAGTAAATCATGATAGCGTGTCTAGATATTTCGAGTACACATTGGTCACTGCGAACCTCCTGAAAGGGATCCGTGCAGTTCGAGCAGACCAAGACAAGATTGTAGGGTTGAAGTTCAGCGATTTCAACCTTGATCACCAAAAAGTCTATAACATGATCGCCCCACATAAGTACCTGACCAGAATGAAGGGGAAGAATTCAAATATAATCCCCTAGACATGGACCCATAACCTCATGCAGTCCACCCTCCTGAATGTCATGAAGATCCCATACTTTGAAAGACACCAGGAGGTGAATGCCTGTGTCAAGATGCTACTTTCTTCTTACCATGGTGGATATTTGTGGCTATACCATTGTATCACAATTGATCTGACGCTGATCAATCAGATCATCGGGTTGAGTATGCAGGGACTTGATCCATAGGATTTTTATCCAGGAAAATCCATGGATCACACTCTAGCACAGAGGATCAAGGACACCTACGACGATGTCGAGAAGGGTACGCAAAGCTACCTTGTAGCCTCTATCCAGAGTGGCACAATGTGCCTCGCCTGTCAGTTGATTGCAGGCAAGTTAGTAAGAAAGAACCGACCTACCCAAGTCACCGTATTTGTAGTCGACCTCACATGGAAGTGCGCGAAAGGCCTATAGATGAACTGGGTGAAATACCCGGTGAATCAGTTGGAACTTGATTGCAGAGAAGCACAATATCAAGGTTACAAATTACATTTTAGTTGGGTTTTAATCCTTATCCCATTCATCGCCTGGGAGATGCCAGAAGGTGAAACCTTCCTCAAAATAGATCCATTTGAGTGGTTGGCCATGAAGTTCAGTACACTTTGGTATTCCAACGATATGACTAAACAATGGTAGTCAAATGCTATTTTTCATACCTACTACGATCAACTGAAGAGAGCCATCCAGTTTGAGCCTCACATGACTTTGAACACTCTACATCGGTTTCGGCCTTTGATGAAGTTCAATGTAGATCGACATTTCATTTATATTACAACGCGCACCGATGAACATAAGAAACATCTCCAGTCCTACTACAAGATGACATAGGAGGACCTGGAGGAGATTACTAAGGAATGGTCTACTGACCTCCGTATCCTCACCAACCTCATAGAGATATCCGACATCAACAACCCATAAACTGTGTAGGATACACCCGGACCTAGAAAGACAAAGAAGACTAAAGAGGTCCAAGAATTAGACAGTGCATCCGTGAAGACTGCTTCCATATCACCAGAGCAAGGAGGTGATGGAAAAGAGTTAGATGACAAGGAAGTCGAACAGAAGCAAGGAGACAAGGTTGATCCCTTGAAGAAGAGGAAGGGTTCACCACCAAAACCTTCCTCCTGGAAGAAATCAAAAGCCTGCATGACCAAGATCTAGACTGTCCTCACCTCTGACGACTTTGACTTCCTCATAGCAGCCCTGAACAATGCTTCACTGTAAATAGAAGACAAACAAGAGGCCAAGAAGGAAGCAATGTATGATAGGATTGAAATCAAACTCTGAGGGGTACAACATGCACTACAATCCAACCACACAATATTCACTACACCTCTGCCATTGGGAACACGAGAGCTGGGAGATGAGCCAACCCAACTCCACCGATTAGCTGATACATTTGAAGCTCGCCTTCGACGAGCATGAGAGGAAATAGAACAAGCCACCCAAGCTTTGATGCAAGTACAAGGAGTACTTGTAGAACAACGTCGAGCTACAGAACATAAAAATATTTCCCTCCAAGCAACGTTTGACAAAGAAAAAGGACAGATATAGCAAGGAAAAGAACAGTTGCTCACTGAGAAACTCGAAGTAAAGGAAGTAGTCAAAATATCACTTTGCTCTATGACAGTCGTATAGATAAAGGCAGAAGATCAAGTTACACAGAATGTAGAGCATCTTGAAGAATGTTAGCCTATGGCTTTCCTTTACCAATCACTAAGTCTAAATTGTCACCTATATTTGTATTATTCATTTAGGATATTAGTAATATATCCTCAAGTGATGACTAATGAGTTAGTTAAGATTGCCTAGCCTAGTCATCATGCATGATTTTAGGATCTAGAGAAAATCTGTCTATGAGGTGGCATCACCCATTGTACTATAAATATTTAACATTGGAGTGAATAAAGAATGTGTTGGCTATTATGCCTTTTCCGCCATGTTGCTGTTCTTGTCTCTAATTTATTGTGTTTAATTTCTTCAATTGGTATCAGAGCCATGGTAAAAAAAATAAAATTGGTGATAGTATCAGAGCATGATTAATCCTCAATGGTAGTTGTTCAAGAAGTCCACGCGTCCAATTGGTCCACACACGATCTATTCATAATGAAGCATTACTTGCAGCGATATGGAATGCAGAGATAGAGAACAACTCCATGCATCGCTGGAAGGAGGAAAGCAAGTGATGCAAACGAATGAAGACGAATCGGGTATGCATGTTTCTGTGATTGTAAAATTATTTCAGATCTCTGTTACAAATCGATTTATTTGCCTTGATCCGATCTAATAATTCCATTGATCCGATTTAAGGGCCATGGGAGCACCCAAACATTGTCTAAAATCAATGCCAAGAATTTGTAGTTTGTGCTTATCAAGACAACGATAGCACTCTGGCAAATGTTGCAAACTGAATATGGGTTGTTTTTTATTTTTTAAATTTGACTCTGCAAATTTGAATCTGGGTTCTGTAATGCTAGACATTTAGAATTGAAAATTAGTTTTGTGGTCAAGCCTGTAGCTATCCAAAATCCACAAGAAACGCCCATTGTCCACCGTCAACTTTGTAGAAATCCAAGAGGATCAATATGGGATTGATCTCGTTCCTCTATTCAATGTACACCATTTTCCCATGATTGTAGAATTTATGTTATTTCCATCACCATCATCTACATCTTGTTAAAACAATAATACAATTTAGATTCTCCGTGTACAAAATAGCAACCCCACAGAGGCGTAACCCCTTCCAGTCTGTTTTGGACAGTTCACAATAATAACTTAAGAGATAACGTGGATAGTTCATATTTGTTGCACAAAAAGACGAGTCCTTCCGATTTGTTCGAATAAATCGTATTTACAGGGTATTTCCCCAGCTGAATATGGTGATCGAGTTCGGAACCTGCCCTCCCAGGTTTTAAAAAGTTTGGAACCCAAAAGAGATAGATCATCAGCGGGGCAACGATAAAGCAGCTGGCGCAGTAATCGCATAAGCTTGATGAATTTGTTTTTGGGTTTAACAGATCCAATGAAGCAATAGATAGTGCCCTCTCATTTCCAAGTTTTTTTTCATCAAGGTCTGTATCCTATTGGTGAGCGGGGCCAGATCCAAAGGCTCCTGAATTGATGACACTCATATCTCTTCTAACTAAGTTTCTTCCTGTTGCATTATGAGTATTATCAATGAAGCAACAGATCGGATCTTTTCTATGCGGTTCTACCACACCTTGCCTTCCAACGATCTCCCATTGATATTCAACTCAGTATTCATATAAGCACGGTGGCAAAATGAATCTACTTGATTTTTTGGGAAATCTAACAAATCTGCAACGTATTGAAATGTGAAACTAGACGAGATTAAAGTAGCTTCTGAATACCTTCAAGAATTTAACAAATGTCTATATTTAAGTGGTTGCAATTATATTTTCAGCGAGCAATTCTATTTCGAGCGAAACATCAGCGTGATGGAGGATATCGAATCACATCAATAATGGAAGCATTAAGGACGACTCCTTAAATATTCCAAATGTACAACTCATTAAAATCCAAGAAGTTATGGAAAAGTCAAACCATAGCTTCTACACTTTCACGCAAGTCACAATTTGTATTTAGAGAAGAGTCGCCCGCCTGTATACTGCGAGAGGAGAAGCGATCCGCTGCCAAGGAACGATTAGCCAGTGAAGAGAGGCCTGGGCACTGCCATTTGATATATCAAGGTATCTTGGTATCATTATAGTCACCTTTGATGACTATATGAGAGCCCGCGTGGAAGAAAAAGAATCGATGCTGTATACAGAAGCCGCCTTGGACACGGATTGGCTCATCTTGTTGATCAAAGAAGTCACAAATCTGTTGAATGTCCCAAGCTTTGCAAACTCGGCTACCCAATAGTGAAGACACGGTAGAGGATTAAAGTTGTTGATTCCATGAGAGAGGGATATGGATATCTGTGTATCCCTCTCATTGTATTTGGTCTAATAAAATTGCTTCATTTTTTTTGTGATTATGTCCAAGATCCGCCCGAAATTGAATAAGGGGATCTTAGTTACACTTTGTGTTGTGTGCGATGGATTATTCTTAATGTTTCTCTTGTGTGTCTAGTTTTGGCACTTAAACATAATTTTACAAAACAATCATACACACACTAAAGTACAAAGCAACGTAATGCAATTCGAGCACATGTAAGCATTGCTAGTGAAGCACATACATTCAAGCACAATCAAGTGAAAGTAATCAAGGAGAAACAAAGTTCAAGTTGTCATCCACATCATCATTCAACAAATGGACACATCAAGCACCTAATATTCAAGGACTCAAAACGTCATCAAATAAGTCAACTTTGAAGATCACTTCAACTTCAATATCAACTACAAGTAATGTACTTGCAATCGTTTTTTTGTAAGTGTTGAAATAAAATTGAGTTGAATTTCTTTGTAGTTAGGTGCATTCTTAGTTGAGCCCGACACCCTAGAGTCATTTTTGAGTCATAATTGACAAGGATGATTACTTGAAACTCATATCATTGTAATACTTTGGGATGCATTTTCGGTGGTAACTGACATCCTCAACTTCTTGGCAGAAAGCAAGAAAAGTTCAAGTGAGTGAGTACAAGCGAGAGAGAAACAAATTCAAGTGAGCATGAATAGAAAGCGATCGTGAAGTTCAAATTCAAGTGAGAGAGTTGCAAATAATCCTTCTTCTGTCGAGTCAAAATTGTAATAAGGATCTACCAGCACAAGGAGACCATTTTTAGTGTTTTAAAATGGCTCAAAGTCTCAAATTATTAGAGTTACTGAACACTCTAATAAACACAAATGAAGACAACACAGTGACATTAAACAAAACAACTCTTCAATCAATGCTAACCTGTTTGCAAATGACGCAAGCTAAAGTTAGACTTCTTCAATCTCTATCCTAGCTATTGAATGATGAGTTGATAGATCTCAAAAATCAACAACCAGTGAAGTGTTCTGAACTAGTTTTTGTTCAACACAACCCTCTCTACGATGATAATGATGATGATGATGATGATGATGATGATGATGCTTTTGATCAATGGTCAGTGAAGGAATAACACAGTGATACAACTTCAGAATCAGTTTCAGACAAAGTTGAATCTATTCTTGAACGTACATTTCAAGAGTTTTCTTTTGAGGTTAATGAAGAAAACCTTTCAATGATGCATCAACATGTAGTAAACCCACTTCCATGGATTTCAACGAAACAGGTTCAGAGTACTCTTTCCAAGCCCATCATCAGACCTTGGGAAGAAATCATCTACAACAAGAATAGAACAGGACTTGGATATGACAAGGAAGTTACCTTTCATATTCCTGATTATTCCAGACAAATCAAGTTCCAAAGTGCTGGATTCCTTCAAGAAGCTTCAACTTCACCTGTTCAAGTTCAGAATCAGAATGATAAGTGCCAACATTGTAATCAAGTTGGTCACAAGGAGAATCAGTGTTTTGATCTCCATCCTTGCCAGCATTGTGGCAAGCATAACCATTCTTCAGATAGATGTTCAACACTGAAGAAACCTATAAGATTGAAGATTCACTATGAGTGGATTGATCCTTGGAAATGGTCATCAACAACCAAGTGATTATATAAGTCTTACTGTAGAATTCAATCTCAAGTAAACATCAATCTTGTAGCACATAACATTTTTTTACCTCACATAAGTGGTCCCCTTATGGCGTAGCTTTCGAGCATGGCCCTCATGGGATGAGATAACATGTGGTTTTTTCTGCATGCCCACTTTGTGTTGTACTCAAATGGAACAAGTATGGTGCTCTCTTGAGCCTAGAAGGGGGGAGTACAAAGATGTAAATCTCATGCACCTTAAGGGGGGGAATTCAAAATTCCAGTGAAGATGGTTCATGAAACCACTTGTGGTATCTCCTTTCAGTTGACAAAGGGGGGAATTGATTATGGAATTGAAGATGGTTGTCAGACGGAAAGTTTCGACAACAACAAACATCAAGTATTCCATATAGGCATGAAATTTTCCAAATGGGCAACTGCGGTCTGTAGATGACAGACTTTGACATAATTATGGTTCAATAAGTTTAAGTTGAATCATACATAATTGGGATTTTAATTTTGAGAGAAATGATGTGAACATTTGGTTCACATAGATGGTCATTCGACCTAGCAGAGGACAAGAGGATCCTTCTGCATTGCAGCATGACATTTGATTGAGTTGTCAGGCATTTTCAGGGATGTGTCATACTAGAAGCTGACTCACTTCTCTTGGTTCGCTCTCATCAGATTGGAGTTTACATTAAGTAAACAATTTGCATGCATCTTGGCTCACATGATTACATAGTGATATTTTCCAGAGATGGCAGGCTTTGATAGGATTATGGTTCAATGAATTGAAATTGAATCATACACATGATACATTGGGATGTTGTTGGACACCTAAAAGTGTCAAGATTGGTTAGTTGTTATCCAAAAACCATCAGATACATGGTATCAATTGGTTAGTGGTCATCCCAAACCACAGATTCATAGAGCACTTTCAGTGATACACTGATAGTAGAGTGGTGATACTACATGTTTACCAATTAGCAGAAGGCATCAGATTCTTCTAGCTAAAATACTTGGAAAATTGATCAAATTGTCAATCAATCAGGAAATGTTCAGATATTGCAGTTGTTGACTGCCATATCTCATCTCTCTTCCAGTTCGTTTCAAATGAACATGTTCAACATCCAGATTGGCGGTTTTTCAGGCAGTTCTTCATTGAGGCTCAACTCAGGAGTTTCAGTATGAAGACTTGGAATTGATACCAATTTATGCTTTATTGCTGGTATTATTGATCGGACTTGTGATTGAGGGGGGGATTGTTAGCCTATGGCTTACCTTTACCAATCACTAAGTCTAAATTGTCACCTATATTTGTATTATTCATTTAGGATATTAGTAATATATCCTCAAGTGATGACTAATGAGTTAGTTAAGATTGCCTAGCCTGATCATCATGCATGATTTTAAGATCTAGAGAAAATCTCTCTATGAGGTGGCATCACCCATTGTACCATAAATATGTAAAATTGGAGTGAATAAAGAATGTGTTGGCTATTATGCCTTTTCCACCATGTTGTTGTTCTTGTCTCTAATTTATTGTGTTTAATTTCTTCAAAGAAGTGATCAACAACTACAACAATGCATCATAGGCTTAGAACTATGTGCAGTGCCTGAGACCCCACATGATGTGAAGGGCCAAAGAGAAGCAACTACCAGCAGTGCAGTTGAGAGACTAAAGGCCCTTGCTATGGAATACAAGCATCTGAGTGATCACAGTGTCCTGACATACGAGCGACTCACTGAGAGTCCAGAATTAAGAGCACCGGAGTTGCAGCTCCAAGAGGAAAAGTATCAAGCTGAAACGATACAGGCACAGTTGAAGCTCCTGTTAGTTGTGGAAAGAATGAAGAGATCTCAAGAGAAATGCACCACCCAACAACAGATTCATGCTATTCAAGGCAAAGTTATGGAATTAACTCAGAGACTCCAACCCGTACAAGATAAGGCCTACCAATTGTTCACAGAAGTTGAAGGTTGAGGAGCAGAACTAGAGAAGGTTGTTAATGCAGTTGAACAATGCCTAGAAGGACCTGTGAATGATGCAGTCATCCAATAGTTTTCTAAATATATAAATAGATGTCTAGGCGATGTAAGAAGAGGGAATAAAAGAGGCATCTATGTGATGTTGTGCTAAGTGCAAGTGTGGCTTGTAAATGCTTTGTGCATACTGTGAGAGACCTACAGAGCTAAGTGCAAGTGGTTGTAACATACTGTGAAGGGTTTTGTGCTGTAATGCAAGGAAGGAGGATCTAACAAGCTGCGTAGATCTCATGTCCTATGCAGAGAAAGGTTTTTGTGGCTCTGTGCATGTATCTGATTGAAGAAGCTAATAAATAAGAAGAGTTGGTGGACATAGCCCTAGGGTGGGGGTGAGCCACGTATATGCTGTGTTGCTCTACTTTGTGCGTTGTTGTTGGTGTACTTATGTGTTATCTGATAAGTGCTTGACATAGTTAAGATATACAGATCTGTTTATACTTTGTGCTTATGATGAATCTGGATGCTAGATATGACCTTTGTGAACTTTCTTAGTGCTTGAATCTGCTAGATCTGATCTAATTATTTATGATAAGTGCTCAGATACATTAGATCTAGGTGAATGCTGTGATGCTATTTTTTATCTACAGAGTAGATATTGGTTAGATATTGATGAAGGTTTACTGCTGAATGCTCTATTAAATACTAGAATCACAAATCTGTGTCCTAGCTAAGGTTGCATACATTTGAGTCCTGCAACCACCCCTTCCTCTCCCTAAGGTGAGACTTCATCTGCTTCGCAGGTGTTGCTGAAAGGGAGAGTAGTTAGGGTTTTGTTGGTGCGGTGTTGTAGTGTTGAACCCTGGGTATGCCCCTGTGCCAACAATCTGTCATATTCAAAATGTATGAATCCTTTTATGTTGTTGCAGCTATTAAAATGATATGATTCAAGGTATCATTTTTTTTATGGTTATCTGTTATGCTATGAATAGATCTTAGTTTTATTAGGTATTTTCTTATTTGTTTCTTTATTCTATCTAAATGTTATCGCAACCTGATGTCTATGGTTAAACTATGAATCAGAGTATTGTAGAAATAAATATGTTGTTTTATTCTCTATAACTCCCTTCATAATAAAAGTCATGGCTACACTTTGGGTGAGACCTCCTTCACTTGTGGAAGTTTGAATATGCCAGCGTTCCCAGACTACAAGGGTACTTATTTTTTGGTAACTGCTAATAACCTTGGTCTCGATTTTACACCAACAAATGGTTATGTTGAAGGGACTGATATTTAGAGGGAGTTTTTAGAGGATGCCTCATCAGATCTATAAGTTTGATATTAAAAATTAGTGGGAAAGGAAGAGTGATGCATTCATAAGGAAGGAGGGCAATTTGCAACACAAGAGTTTTAGGGTTGTGAAAGACATTTCTTTCTTTTTGGATCATGCTAGTGACCAATACAATATCTTCCGGGTTAAATTATATAAAGAGTTATTTCAGTATCTAGATCGGTTGTAAGAAGCCCCATAATAAAAAGATCAGGTCAAAAAGAGACATAAATGGACTATTGAGGGTCTAGCATATATTCATCATATAGATCACCATATCTCATGAGTTGTAGACTTCTGGGTGAAAAATACTTTGGAGGGTTACATTATCGAGTTCACTGTAGAGAATCATAAAACATTTTTTAAAGTAGAAGTTATATTCAGAGAAGGAGCTAGAGGAAGATTGTTGGAGGAAACACCTATGTGGATTAAGGTTTTCTTGGTAGAAGAAGGAATGTTTCATATTCCTTTAGGTAACATGGAAACTTAAACCCCCATGCTCGGGGGAAGGTGTGAGGGTTCATGAGTTAAGATAGTGAAATTTTTTCTTTGGGATATGGGGAGCCATCAAAAGAAAAATGCAAGCGATGAATGGCCTCTCAGGAGGGCTGTCATTGTTGAAAAATGGTGGTGAACCAAATTAATAAAATGGTGAAGTGGACCGATCATTTGTAGAAATAGATCATATGAGATGGTGGTGACAAATAAAATTGTGAAGAGTTGCAGAAATTGCAAAGACGAGGAAGAATGGCCAGTCAATAGTTGAAGGAAATAGGGGGTGTGAGAGGTGAAGATTCCAAAGGAAGAAAACAAGGGGAAGAGTGTTTATAGGGGTTATATGAAGGAGTAATGTTATATGCCACTATCGAGGAACACGAGTCAGCCCAAAACTCAAAGGGAGTTATGGGAGAATAAAAACCTGTAACTCCAGAAGATACTGGTTCACATTAGGAATTAAATACAACATTGTTGGAGAACAAGACCCCCCAGATAAAATAAATCAATTCTGAATATAAAGGAACCAACCCTGAATCACCTATTCCCCTAATGCCATCAACAAAAATGGTAATTTCTACAGTAAGTCCCTCTACAATTTCTGTTATTTCTAATCCTTTGAAGTGTGGTGAATTATACCATAATATAACAACCAGGATCTCATGGGTTTATTTTAGTAGGGTCTACAAGTTCGTCAATGGAAACACAAGATACAGGATCCCTTACTCGATACCCTGAGTTTTGGGAAAATGGGGATCAGGATGTTGAGAAACAATGGTTTTTATGTGAGGCCATATGGAGATATCGAGGGACTCCATATGCACATAAGTTGTTTGAATTTTAAATCACTTTGAGAGGTCAATATCTCAAATGATACATGAAGACTATTGAGCCAGGGATTCAAGGTCAATCATTCACTCTAGTTCAAGTAAGGTAGAGGTATATTGCAGAGTTCTAGTTACCAAGTCATACCAACAAACACTATCCAACTTGTGGGAAATAAAGCATAGAGATGGTGAGTCTACATGGGAATACAATCATAGGTTTGTGGATGCAATAGGGAAAGTAGCAAACCCTATTCATAAATATCATCAAAGAGAGTGGTTCATTTAGGGGTTACCACCTTTGACCTACATCCCTTTGACACAAAAAAGGATAGCCACTTTGGGATAAACATTGGAGAAAGCCATGAATATTGAAGCTATGACAAGATATTCAGGGATATTAGAAGTTATGAGACCTAAAGATGTGAGTATTACACAACTGCAGGGTCATATCTCTGCGTTGACTGAAAATATCCAAGAGTTGACCCTTCCTAAGGTGGGTCAACCATAAGTTTGGTGTACAGGTTGTTATACAGAAGGTCACTTGGTGACCAAATGTTTGAGACTGAGAGGTGCAGGGCCCGCCAACAATCCAATGGCACCTTCACTAGTGGGTCTAGC
Source organism: Picea engelmannii (assembly GCA_009831015.1). Taxonomy (NCBI): domain Eukaryota; kingdom Viridiplantae; phylum Streptophyta; class Pinopsida; order Pinales; family Pinaceae; genus Picea; species Picea engelmannii. The sequence continues at coordinate 1,292,082 of ML778178.1, read as the reverse complement.
AATAGGATTTGCACAAGTTGTTGCTATAGCACCAATTCATGGGCCTATTCAATATCATGCCTTTTTGAATCATTAGGGAGTCCAAACTAATGAATATTGTAATATTTTTATAGATCACATGCATTCTCCATGATATTTCCCCATTCTACAAAAATATACACCTTCTCTGAATACATTTTATTGTGAGTTCTTAGTTCATCTGATCATAATACCAATCAATGTCACGCTTTAGATGTGCTTGCAAATAGATTGGATCGATATGAATTCAAGGTGAATGTCGAACCTCAAGGATTTAGATGGGGTTGCAGAGGTGGAGGTGGATATAGAGGTGGACGAACTGGCGTAAGAGGACGAATTCACTGTTACAATTGCGATGAGAAAGGGAATATTGCAAGATATGGTCCACTTCAAATAAGACCCTAGTGTTCACATTACAGAAATAATAGTCACACTACTGAAGAATTCCCTAATTTGATTGCTACATGGGAAGATGATGCCAGATAGAGAGAATATAATATTATCAATTATGAACCAAGGAATGTAGCTGAAGGGAGTGGATCTGCTATTAATATTGTCACTAGGGGAGGAGCAAAGACTGGTGTTGATGCAAAGAGTCCTCATGAAATCAATATTTTGAAGGCTATGCCAGATAATGCTAAGTATGATTTTGCATGGAAAAAATAATTATTCAGAAATGTAGTAGATATGTTCAGACAGATGCCTAGTCCATCAACACCCGAAGTTACTGATAAGAATGAGGAGTATTACTAGAAGAGAATTTAGATTGAATTCCCATATAGATGACTATGAGATCAAGGATATTATGCCAAACTTGGTATTTGATGCCAGCATATTGCCAAAGAAAACTTGGGAGGCAATGGGAAAACCCAAGTTAGTGTATTCTCCTATTCAGTTGAGAATGGTAAATCAGTACTACATTTTCCCAGTAGGAAGGTTACAAAACATAGAAGTGGACTTGGCTGGCATAAAAAAAAAAATTGATTTTGAGGTTATTGAAATAATGGGGGAAAAGGATCCATATCCAGCTTTGTTAGGAATTGAATGGTATTATGAAAAATATTCCATCATTGATCTTAAAAAGGAAACTATGACTTTTGATTTTAATGGTATGAAGGTCACTCAACCTTTATATCCATACTAAGGCCAAAAATATACTAAACCTGTGGATGATAATATGGATCCATATGTCTTTGATCAGTTGTTTAACATGACTGTAGGAAAACAAGATGATTATATTAACCATATTGTAGATGGATCAATGATTTGACAGAGTGTTCAGTTTGCGGATGAGAATTTTGAAGAAACATTTAATGATTGGAAAAATGGACAATATGAGAAATTTTCAAGACGTTGCACAAATATCTGCTCAGTAAGGTGGATTGGGGATGAAGTAGGTGATTATCGAACATGATGGGACTTTAGATCTACACAGTTTTATCATTGATATGGAGGATAAGGTTGCGAAATAACAAATAATTTCAGCACTTGACATATATTTGAGATCTTCCCCAACTAGATGGTGGGCTACCTATAAAGGAATTGTTTCTTCTTGGAGTGATTCTAACCTTTCTATACAATATCTCTTCCTTCCTCCATCACAAGTCAGACAGTCAAGTGAAGATCAAAATATGAAAAATTAGTCATTAATGTAACACACCCAACCCCCTAACTGTTAAGGTTTAAGATATTATTAGGTTTCTTTTCAATTTAATAGATAACCATAGCATATATAGGATCACTGAGAGAAATGAAATCACAAGATACACAACATTTATATTGGGAAACCCTCACGGGGAAGAAAAACCAACAAAACATTCCTTAATATAGATAGCCAATACAATGCCAAGACAATAAACCAAACACTAGAGAATATCCTCTATTAAGCAATGTGCCTCTCTCTCCTCCTTCTTCCGGAAAATGGTAACTGCAACTTCCTTCAAACTTGCACACTAGATGGGTGAGCTGAGTGAGTGAACAACTGAGGTGTTGGCTTCCTTTATTTATATAAACTGGCAGGTGCTGAAAAAGTGTTTCTTCACTGGTAGGGTCGACTTGTCTTCTGAGTGGTTAGAACCACTTTAATTATCCTGGGGGGTGACTTCTTAATTTTCATAATACAATTAGGGTTTGACCAACCCACAAAAGGGGATGTGGTCAATTACAATTCCCAACATGATCAATCCATAAAAGGGGATTGATATAATGAATAATAAATCAATAATAAATAGAATACTCTTTCCAGTTACAATATTTCAACACTCCCCCTTGACAAGAAGGGTATTCTACAACAACATTAGGAGAGAGAGAGGGCCGCAACATCAACAACATATGGAATACTGACTGGAATATCTATAAATCATCAAAAGTTTTTCTCATCATCAATATCATCATTCTCAGCAGGGAGATGGAATGGCATCATCATCATCTGCATCAACATGGATTCATATAACACTAATACATCATCATCAATAACAACACAAGGTTGATACAACATCAACAACAAAAATATCATAGCACAAAGGATGGAGCATCATAAAAAACAATAACATCATAGCATGAAGGCTGGAGCATCATCAACATCAACACTAGGCTGGAAATCTTCAGAACGAAGATGACATCTTATGAACATCAACACGAGGCTGGAAATATTCAGCACGAGGCTAGCATCACAATAACATCATCATGAGGCTAGAAATATTCAGCACGAGGCTGACATCACAACAACATCAACACAAGGATGGAAATCTTCTGCACGAGGTTGGCATCACAACAACATCAGCACGAGGCTAGAAATATTCAACACTAGGCTGGAATCACAATAACATTAGCACAAAGCTGGAAATATTCTGCACTAGGATGGTATCACAACAACATCAACACGAAGCTGGAAATCTTCAGCACTAGGCTAGCATCAATAGTACTCCCCCTTTTGAGGGAGCTCTTTTCGGACTACACCAAGCTTATCTCAAAATTTCTCAAACTTTACACGAGATAGAGTCTTGGTCAACACATCAACAACCTGTTCATCCATGCTAACATACTAGAGCTTTATGGCTCCTCTCTGCACCATATCATAGATGTAATGATATCATATCTCTATGTGTTTTGACTTGTCATGGAACACATGGTTCTTTCTCATCTTTATGCAACTCTGGTTATCACATAGGATCATGGTTGCTTCCATCTCTAGATTGAATAGACCTATCAACAACTCTTGAAGCCATATGGCTTCACAACTAGCAGAATATGAATTATTCTTATGTCGTGTTGAGAGAATTGCTTGATTTTTTCCTACTCTGCTTCAACTTTGTTTCCATGGGTGTATTCATGGATTTTCACTCCAACATATCAAATCTTTTTAGTATTTCAATTGCATACTTCCCTTGGTTAAGGAATATCTTCTATGGGCTCTGCTAGACCTCAATACCTAATAAATAATGCATTAGTCCAATGTCTTTCATCTCAAGTTCTACAGTGAGCTTCTTCTTACAATTAGTGATGATATTTTCTTCTCTAGTTAAGAATAAGTCATCCACATAAAACAACAATATGATAGGCTCATTATTCATAACCTTGAAGTAAAGGTTAGAATCAACTTTACTCTTGGTAAATCCCAAGCTCATCAGGAAACTGTCAATCCTTCCATACCAAGCTCTATTAGCTTGCTTCAATCCATACATAGACTTCTTCAACATCCATACATGAGTCTTCCTGTCTTCAACTTCATACCCTTAAGGTTGTTCTATATACACTTCTTCTTCAATGACACCATTCAAGAATGCTCTTTTCACATCCATCTAGTGTAACTTCCACTTCATCTTAGCTGCAAGGGCTATGATGGTTCTGATTGAATTGTATATGGCTACAGGAACAAACGTCTCTTCATAATCAATTCCTTCCTTTTAAGAAAAGCCAAAAGTAACAAACCTTTATTTATATTTCTCAATACTTTCATCAACAACATGTTTTATTTTGAAAATCCATTTGGAAGATACCACATCCTTGCTCTTCGGTCTGGGAACTATTTCCCATACATCATTCTTTATAATGGATTGGTATTCTTCTTTCATGGCATCTGCCCATTCTTTGTTCCAAATAGCTTCTTCAAATAAAGTAGGATCCTTCTCTAATAGGTCACACATCAAATTCATATAACTGAAGAATGGCTTGGGTTTCTTCACCTGTCTCATGGCTCCTTCAGGGGCACCATACTTCTCTCCATATTGAATAAGTTCCCTTGCCTAGGATGGATTTATATTGTGGGAGATCGTCATCTGGGGAGGTTATTGTGATTCTTTTTTTTCATGATCTTCTAGAATCTCCTCATCATGGGAAGTTATGAATTCCCTCACCGGTTTTGCAACTTTGGGAGCCATAGGTTCTTCTTCATATACTTCTTCAAGCTGGCATCTTCTTGATTTCTTGAGTGTTGCATATTAATCAAAGGTTACATCCCTACTGATCTCAATATGATGGTAACGTGGTATATAAACTCTGAAGGCATTGGAGACCTCACAGTATCCAACAAATATTCCCTTCTTTCCTAAAGGGTCCAACTTGGTTCTTTTCTCTTTCAGAATGTGTACAAATACTGAGAAGCCAAATATTTTGAGATGGATTACTTCTGGCTTCTTTCCAGAGAACATCTCTTCAGGGGTTTTGAACCCAAGTGCACTATGGGACAATCTGTTTTGTAACTATGCTATTTGTTTTTGCTACTTCTGCCCATAAGTGCATTAGAATATCTTGATCATGGATCATGTTCTTCCATTATAGTTCCGTTCTTTCTTTATGATACACCATTTTTTTGAGAATTGTAGGGAGTGGTGAGATCCCTCTTGATCTCAACATCTTTGAAAAAGTTTTCAAATTATTTTGAGATGTATTCTCCTCCATTATCTAACCTGATTATCTTTATCTTTCTTTCAGAGAGATTCTCTATCAAGGATTTGAATTCCTTGAATTTATTGAACACTTCATCTTTTGATTTCAAAAATTAAACCTAGGTTTTGCGAGAATAGTCATCAATAAAAGATACATACTATACATACCCACTGATGGAGCTTGATGGAATTGGGCCACATACATTCGAGTGAATGAGATATATGACTCCTTCTGCTTTACTGTCTCTCTTCGGGAAGGAGTTCTTGATGTTCTTTCCTTGTGCACATCCATTGCATGCTCATTCATGGTCAACCTTGAATTCTGGTAGACTTGTGAGTGCTTTTCTTACATATGGTAATTCTTTGTAGTTGATGTGGGCTAATCTTCTATGCCAAAGTTCACATGGATTCTCAATGGAATGGGTTAAGGCTGCTTCTGAGTGACCCTTTAGCTTATACAATCCACCTTCTTATTTTCCAGTAAAAATTGCTTTTTCCATGGTTTTTCCTTCGGGCCACATAAGAAATTCTCCATCTATGAAGGAAACTATGAAGCCTTTCTTCTCTAAAGATGAGATAGAAATTAAGTTCTTTGTCAAACCTGGTACATATAGTACATCCTTCATCTTCATTGGGGTCCCTGAATCAAGTTTGTAATTTGATTCTCCTACTCCTTTGATAGGGTATTGATAATCACATCTAAGTGTAACTTTTTGGGGAAACTTATTTTCTGTAAGGCAAGAGACATTGTCTCTTTGACCTGTCATGTGCTTGGAAGCACCACTATCTATGAGCCAAGTGTCCTCACCAAGTGACACTGATCCTGAGAGGGTATAGATTAAGACATAGTATTCAATATGTTCTTTTATCATATTTGTGGGTGGCTCTTCATCTTCAATTGCATGGGCATGGTGCCTCCTATTTCTCTTCTTGTATTCTTCTCGTCCAACTAGACAATTCTTAGCAATATGTCCCATCTTGTCAAAATGGTAACATTGGTAGGATGGGAAATATTTTTCTCTTTTTTGACCTTTCTAAAACTTTTGGAATCTCCTTGGAGGGTGAGATTCTTTATGTATGAATTTTTTTTTGGGGTGAGACTCCTTACGAGTTTCTTTCTGGAAGTAGGACCTCTTTCTTCCTCCTTTAGTATGAGTATCTAGGGCTTGATCTTCATATCTTGATAGTAATTCTTCTTGGTTAGCTACTCTTGCTTTTTCTTGAACACATTCTTCCCAAAGATGGTCAAAGTGTAGTTTCTCCGTTTTGGCACAAATATTTTGGATGATTGCATCCCAAGGTATTGTGAGATCATTTAAGGGATGTCATTATAAGTTCATATTCATCTATAGTATCTTCAATTTCTTCTAGTTGTTCTTTGAATTGTGATATTCTGGAGAAATATTCCTGAATTATTTCTCCTTTCTGCATCCTTGTACTTTTGAGTTGAGTTCTTAGATTCATCTTCCGATTGACGTTCCTTCCTTCATATAATATGGTTAGGGAATCAAACATTTATTTTGGATTCTTATTTGAATCCACTTGAGGAATCAAGTGATCTTTAATAGAATCTGCAATGATTCTTTTGGCCCTAACTGTGTCCTTTTGGTGTTTTTCTTTAGCTGTGACATCGATAGGTTCTGGTACATCTTATTTAATGAATCTTGCTAGGTTATTCTCTTCAAGAATGAGTGCAACCATATACTTCCAGGCATATAATATTTCCACACCTTCTAGCTTGTCAACAAGCTTAGTGCTTGCAGACATCTTTACCTAGATCTAGGAAAATGACCAAAAATTGAAAATGCTCAGAATTTAATTTTGAACTTGTTATCACACTAAGTTGCCTTGGGTCTTTAGCCCTTAGTTTTGGTTTTTCTAAGCCTTTAGATTTTTTAATTTTGACTCTTCTCTTAAATGTGTGATTTAGTTAGGTGAATTTGATGAATAAAGGCTTAATTCATGACTCAAATTTTGACCCTCACATAAAATTTTGGCCTAGGTTCATTTTCATGACTTATGTTTTGATCCCCTTCATGATTGGACACCAATTTTGACTCACTCCATGAAAATCTTGACTTGACATGTCACCCTCCTCACTCATGCCTCTGTAGCCTTGCCATGTTGTGATTTTTTCCTATTCTTAATGGTCAAATCATTTTTTGAAAGGGAGCGCTGCCAACTCACTAGGAGTTTCCATAGCACACTCCCTGTCCTTCATCTTTTACCATGATTTGTTATTATATCACTTATGTCATCTCTACGTTTTTTCCAGCACCGTGGTTAGTTAAAAGATGCCTTCGAGGTTTCAATCTTTATGAGCTTGCTAACATTTTTTGAATTTTGAAAGTTCAAAACTCTGTGCTGCAAAAACTACTAGTTCGGACCAGTTTGCAGTGGCATTACAAGATCAAATCTTGAGGTGGATTTAGAGGCTGAGTTGCTTGTGATACTCTCCTAAGATTTTGCTGAAACTCCGAGTTATCATAATTCTCTAGGTATTCCATGGTTTTACTCATCTGCATATAAATTTCAAGGATTAATTATTGCTTGGATTTTGGGTGGAGATCGTGCTTGCATAATTGGAGGAGATATTTTCCTTTGTTCTTTCCTATCAGTTTTTCTTCCACTCAAATCTACGGTCACCATCACCAGGTTATCAGTATTAAGACATATACTCTCCATGCTCCCAAGTTATGAGTGTCCAAGCAAGATTTATCTCTTATATGTGCAGTGTGCTATCGAGAATCGTTGCTGAAACGACACTGCCTTTTCCCCTACCTCCTCTACCTTTTGAGTTGGACTGTTTTTGACCCAGTTTGCAGAGGCAATTGCAGTGATCTCTTTATTCACCTTATTATTCCTCATTTTTTAATATTTATGAATAGAAAATGGAGGGAAATTCACAACCATTGTTTCCTAAGCTAGCAACTAGTTGAGTTAGGGGAGATTCCTAGAAAGGGGAAACCACTATTGACTATCTCTTATTGAAGTTTGACTCTTTGTTTCTTGGCCATCAATGCACCATAGTTTTTAAACCTTTCATCTTAAACTATGGAGACTCCTCAGAAGAATAATTTGCATAAGGGAGGTACTGTGGTTATAACCAAGCCTGCAGACATTCATTTATTTGAGGCAGAGCCCATGGCTACATAAGTTTTTAAAGGGTGGGTTGCCTCACATTTTACCAAAATATGCAGAGGGGTCATCCTGAGGTGGCAAGGAAATTTTCCTTACATTTTGATGGCCTAAAGACTAAGGTAGGGGACCTATAATTTGAAATGTTTGAGACCTCTATTTAAATAGCTACAAGGATCGATATCACTGGAGATAATTGGTTTAAATCCATGTCCTTGGATGCAGCCTTTTCCAAAGATTTCCTTAAGCCTGAATATCAAACTGACAATCTATCCAAAGGGGTACCCAGAAGTCATCTGGTTGGAGAGTTTGATAAAATGTTGAGAATCATTCAAAGGTACTTCACATGTGAGAGTAGGTTCTATACATTATACCAATACCATATAAGGATTCTGCTGCATTTTACTGGAAAATTTGAAATGAACATTCCCTTCTATTTGTTGAGAAGCATAGGAAAAATGTCATATAGGGTTCAATCCAAATAAAAGGCTATGGATACTAGCATTTTGCATTCTGGGTTGATTATAAAGTTGGGTTATGAAGATCTGAGAAAGAGGAACATCTCATGGGAACACTTCATTGCTACTGCTCACATGAAATTAGACATAGAAGATACTCCTAAGTCACAGATGCCAATCCCTTTTCCATCCACCAGTGCTTCTACAACGAGAGCCAACAAGAAAAGAAAGAGTAAGGCCCTTGTTCAAGATCAAGAAGCCATTAAGGAGGTTGCAAGAAATGAAGAGGAGGCTTACCATTCTCCACAGAGAGACCTTCCATCCCCTCCTTCACCAAAACTAGAAGAGGTCCCTTCCTCTACTAAAGCCACAACCAAGAAAGGAAGGAAACTACACTTTTCTTCATCTCCTTCAACAACTAGCACCAAGATCAGAAGGCCTTTCACAAGGTCATCAGATCTGAAAGGGGCAATTGAAGAACATGTCCTTCCAAAGGTCTCCATTCCAAAGAAGAAGAGGGATAAGGGAAAAGATATTGAGAAGCTTGTTGATATAGAAGAAGTGATCCCTGAGAAACAAGAAGATGAAGCCATAAAAAATCATGTTGAGACTATCCACATCACCACTCCACCTAGCAACCAGACCTTCAAAAGATTGATTGAACAACTAAGGGAATCTAGGAAGGAGGTGGCTCGTCTGAAATCTGAAGCCCTATTTGAAAGGATTAAGATGAAAGAGCTCATAGATGGTCATATCCACACTCTTGATATAATAATATTTGCATCAAGAAGATCCCAACCTCTTCATAGGAAAGTCAATAACCTCTATAGGAAAACCAAATACTTTCAATGTCAGAACATAAAGCTCAATGAATAATTGCAACAATTCCAGGATGAGATGGCTGAAAGAAACTTGAATGTGTTGGTTGAAGATACTATTGAAAAGGAGAATCCAGTAAGAAAGGAAAGCATAGCTCCAGTGAAGAATCCTATCATTGCTAAAAGGAAGCATTCTATTGTGCCAAAGGGAATTCCTTCTTCCACAAGAAGGAGTGTCAAGTTGATGAAATGATTGGTGAAAGGTGAGATCCATTTTTTAGAATGGCCCTTCTTTCCAAGGATAAGTAATTGAGGAAATACTACTTTTGCCACCTATACAGGCTTCTAATGTATACTTCTTAGAGTTTTTTGGTTTTCTACAAAGATTTAATCTCTCCAATAGTAGTAGCACAGACATTCTGTAGCGCTATGGTGCTACAAAATTGCCTAATTTTCATGTTCTATCAGTATGCTACCTATAACATTACCTAATCTCCTAATACTAGTGTAGCGATGGTGCTGCTAACTTATCGGGGGTGATACCAAATATGTCAACGTTGAAATGATGGTTCTACAAATTTAGTTGGGTGCTACCAAATTGCACGCAGACATAGACACGCAGATGAGCGCTACTAAAATTTTAACAGAGAGTGAATTACACAGGAAAGCACTACTAAAATTTTAACAGGGAGTGAATTGCACAGGTAGGCGCTACTGAAATTTTGACAGAGGCTGGATTTTTCATAGAGATACACAAGCCTGGCGCTACCCACTTCGGCATGCCTATTTTGGAGGTCACGCTATGGAAATACAGTGAATTTGGTGGGGATGCTACAAAAGCTCGCTACCGAAAGACACTACTAACAGGTACCAAGAATCAAGGGGATCAAATTATCATATTTGTGAGTGGATGATGATGTGGAGGAAGGAAAGTATGCTAGCTAACAACATGATGACAATTTTAAAGCCTCTGAAGGACACTTGGCATGCATGGAAATGCGCATCAAAGAAGATCAAGTCAGCTCAAAGTTGGTTGGATCATTGGCCAACATTTTCCTTTTTTATAGCTTAGTTGTTAGCTTAGTTGTTAGAGGAAATAAATATTTGGATATTTTCATGGGAGGAAGGACAACTCGCACCTCCCATTGTTTCCTTTCCTTTTTGTTGTATATAGACAGTTTAAATTCTTTAGTAGGTTCGAATGGTTGAGATAGGCTCCCTTATTTTGTAATATTTTGATGAAGCTACTAGTTAACTGGTTATGTACTTGATTTGAGACTTCATGATTAATCTTAATCAAAGTCATCTTTCTTACTCTATCTTATTTGACTCTGATTCTAAATTATTCATGCTTGAATGATTCATATGAATTGTTGTGGTGATATTTTGATGAATGTTTGATTATAATATTATTATGATGTTCTTCAGTTTCCTTAAACTTTGAATTCAAGAAGATCTTGTGTTTGATTTTTTCTTCCTTAGGCTACTTGAGGACTTGATGTCCATAGAAAACCTCTACATTTTCCTCACCAAAATCTTCCCTCTATTCACCTTTACTCCCACTTAATGACTGAAGTTGATCAAGACCTCAATTGCTTATGTATGCTAGGCCAGATTTCTGGGTTATAACATTATTATCTTGATTTTTGTCCATTTGACCTCTTTAAAACTCATTCACATTTACACATAACCTGATGGGTACTGGGCTTACCTTCTATCAAATATGAGGGTGATTCCTAGTGCTAACATTCTTGGCATCATTGTTGGGGAACGAATTGAAGACATTTCCCTGGGATTGAACGACAAAGCTTACTAGTTTTGTAGGTGCATTGGAACTAAGTACATTGAATATTGTAAATTGCACCTAATGACTCCATTGTTTCATCTCTGGATCCTAAAGGTAGACACACGAGATAAAATCCACAACTACCTTTGGTTCCACCTAAGTTTGAACCAAAAAATATAATCAAGAAGGGAAAATCTTCTCAAGAATTTTTTTCTGCTACAACTACAAGTGCTTTTGGTCAGTTGCTTGATTCCACTCTTAATACTCCAGTTGTTATATCAATTAATCTTCCTTTATCTTTTACTGAAGTATCTAAGAATATTTATTTTTAAAATTTCCCTATTGAATACTCTTGTTTTGAACCTAATTTGAAAGAAGAAAATTTTGAAATCCTTGCTTCCCCTGACATTGTAAAGTGGTTTAGACTTGAGAGTCTTGAAGATTTTTCTACCTTAGGATTTGCTACTCCTCCTCCTGTCAAAATTTCTGTAGCCAAAGAAGAGGAAAACTCATCCCCTTTATAGACTATACCATCTTCTTCCAAGACTCAGCCTTCTGTTGTGAAAACTGAAATTCCCCCTTTATACATTCCTTTTTCTCCTAAGCTGCACATAGCCAAGTTTCCTTATCCTCCTTGTTCACCTAGAGTCCAAAATCCAATGGCAGGTCGTAACCCTCCTGGAAATAGGATGGATGCCATAGTGGCTGCAAGATATGTGCTTCTTGTCCTACCTCTGCCAATGAATTCTTTACCTGCTGGAGATTATCTAAAATACATGCCCAAATTCACAGGAGAAGAAGATATAACTGCTAAAGAACACCTTGCTTCCTTCTACAATTATGTAGACAATAAAAATATTGAAAATGAGGATGTGTGGATGAGAGTCTTTGTCCAAAGCCTTTTTGGTGAGGCTAGGAAGTGTTATAGGGGTTTGCCCCCTAGATCCATTACTAGGATTGAGGTGTTAGACGATGCCTTTTTGAGGCACTGGGGGATAAAAAAGGACTTTTTGTATTATATCAAAGAATTTGGATCCCTAAAGAGAAAAGAGGGAGAATTTGTCTTTGATTTCTCTAAAATATTCAACAAAATGTACAACAAAATCCTTGCTGAGATAAAGCCTACATAAACCTCTGCAAAAATCACCCATGTCAGTGCTTTCGACCCTGAGTTTTGCTTTCTACTGAGAGTAAAAAGATCATCCTCCTTGGCTCATATGAAAGATGCATCCTTGGAGGTAGAATATAACATAGTGGAATCTGACAAAATTAGGGAGAAATTTGATAGAGAAAGGAGAAAAAACAAAAATGAAGCTTCAACCTATGATTCCCCTATGGTCCATCCTCAAGTTGATGAACTTGCCAAATTATTAAAATCCATTTCTGCTGAGATATAGAAGTTAAAACTTGAAGGAAAACAAACCTATAGAAATACTCAAAATGCTGATAACATAGGTAACTTCAAGAGACCCAATAATTCTCATTAGATCCTTCCAAGAGATCCTATAAATAGAAATAGGGATGATCAAAAGGTACAAACTCCTTTACAGAACAACCTTGTTGTTGAGACAGAAGGAGAGGAGGAAGAAGTTGACCCTGAGATTCATTGCTTAGGTGATACCTCCCCATCCCCTCACTTGACTCAATATGCATATGAGCAATCCTTGATGGATATTCAAGTAAATGAATTAAGTAACGGAGAGAAATAAAAATAAAGTCTTAATAGATATAATTTGAGATCCAAAAAGAATGAGGAAAAGACAGATGTCTCTGATCATCCTACCCAAAAATAAAATTATGCCAAGGCTGTGACAGTTGGAAGCAAAGAAAAAGACACTCAAAGCCCCCACATTTTGATCAGAAATCCTACCCCAGAAGCCAAAGAGATCCTGAAATATTCACCTTCCTTTATATTTGAAAGTGAGATCCAAAAAATCAATATCCCTGTACCTTTTTTGGAATTGATAAAAAATGAATAATTAAAAAAATATCTTTCCAAAATGTTACAGCCCAAATCTTCTCCAAATTACACTGATTCAGTAAATCTGCAAGATGAAAATACAACAGTCATCTTAGGACCTTTGATAGAAGATAGAGATGATTCATCTCCTCCCTTATATACATCACTGAACATACATGATAAGGTGTTGCATAATTGTTTGATGGACTCAACGACATCCCACAATATGATTCCCAAAATGGTTATGGATGAAATTGGATTAGAAATCACAAAGACCTACCATGACTTATACTCTTTTGACTCTAGGAAGGTGAAGTGTCTTGGGGTCATTAAATATATGGTTGTGACCTTATTTCAGCTGCCCATGAAAAGTGTAGTCATGGATATCATGGTGGATGGTGTTCCCCCCAAGTTTGGCATGCTCTTGTCAATATCTTGGATAAAAAGACTTGGGGAAACCTTGCATATGGACCTCTCATATGCTACCATTCCCGTGTTTGGAGGGGAGAATAGAAGAATTTACAAGGAAGCTTAGTTGGCCTACATTATTAGTGACAAATAAAACCCCACAAATAATCCTATTTTTGCACTTGATACTGATTTGGGATCTAGCATCTTGCAGCTCACTGATGCTCCTGAAACTCCCCTTAAAATCAGAAAATATTATGTTAACTTTTGTGAAGATTCTCCTCCAATCACCTCTGTTTGGAAGATGTTCTTTGATAGAGCCTCTTCTAGGGAAGGTGTTGGTGCTCGAGTGGTCTTTGTTTCACTTGCTCAAGAGACTATATCTTTGTCCTACAAGCTAGAATATGAAACTACCAATAATGTGCAGAGCATGAAGCTCTTGTCTTGGGTTTAAGGGCTGCAAAGGACACGAGTATTGAAGAGCTATCCGTATTTGGGGATATTGAATTGATTGTTCATCAGATCAAAAATATTTATCAAAATAAGCACCCTAGGCTTAGATCTTATAGAAATGAAGTATGGGACTTAGTTGATAGTTTTTTCTTAGCTTTCAACATTTCATTTATTCCAAGGGAAGAAAATATCATGGTTGATTCTTTTGTTGTATCAATAGGATATTTCAGAGTCCCCTTGCCACCTAAAATCAAGTATGATGTATAATTCAAATACAAACCCTCTATACTTGACAATGTCAAGCATTGGAAGGTGTTTGAAGATGATCTGGAGATCAAAACATTCCTTGAGACTGTTGATGAGTTTCTTGCATTACACATTGATCAAGATCATGACTCTGAAAATAATCCTCATGCTGATGTTTTTTCTAAACAAAATTTATAATCATCATATTGTTCAATTGCCGAGAAACCACATTCTAAAAGGACTAGTTCCTTTGGAAATATTATTTGACAGAAATGATGTGGCAGTGAAGGGAAAAGGGTCAACTGATGATTCTGATGTAACTGAGTGTAATGTGGGTACAAAAAATGATCCAAAATATGTCAAGTTGTCAAGAAACCTTTCAAGGGAGAAGATGGATGAATATGTTAAGATATTAAAAGAGTTTTCTGATGTGTTTTATGGGACTTATGAAGATCTCAAAACATACAACAAAAGCATTATAGAGCACAAGATCCCATTGAAGGAAGAGACCAAACCTTTCAGCAAAAGTTGAAACGAATAAATCCTATGTTGTTGCCTGTGATGGAAAAGAGGTAAAAAGATTCTAGATGCTAAAATTATTATTACTTTGAGGTATTTTGAATAGGTGGCCAACTTGGTCCCAGTGAGAAAAGAGAATGGAGAAATCAGACTTTGTGTCGATTTCCGAAATTTGAACAGAAGTTCTAAAAAGGATAATTACCCCTTGCCCAAGATGGAGCATATATTATAGAGGGTGACATGTGCATTTAGGATGTCCATGAGTGATGGATTTTCTGGATACAATCAGATCTCTATTTTTCCATAAAATAGAGAAAAAACAAACTTTACCACTCCTTGGGGTACATTCATGTAAGCTAAGATGCCCTTTGGTCTGATGAACGCAGGGGTGACCTTTCAACGAGCCATGAACATAACCTTTATTAGAGAGAAGGAAAATTTTGTAGTTATCTATTTAGATGACATAACAATGTTCTCACAATCTGATAAAGAACATTATGATCATTTAAAAAAGGTCTTCTTGAAATGCAAAAAATTTGGTCTCTCTTTAAACCCAAACAAGTCATTGTTTGCCATGAAGGAGGGAAAAATATTGGGGCACATTGTGTCAGATGAAGGGGTAAGGATTGATTCCATAAGGGTAGAAGCTATCCAAACCTTGTCACTCCCTAGATACAAGAAGGAAGTTCAATATTTCTTGGGAAAAATTAATTTTTTGAGAAGGTTTGTTTCAAATTTTGCTGAGCTGGTGAATTTATATTACAACCATGTTGAGAAAAGGAAATGAAATCAAATGGAATACTGAAGCTCGTAATTATTTTGATCAAATAAAGAAATCCTTGACTAAGGCTTCTATGCTCATTAGTCGAGACTAATCTAAGGATTTTCTAATTTTTTATTTCGCTTCATTTGACACAGTAGCAGTTGTTTTCTTGCAGAAGAACATTGAAGGGTTAGAGTAGCCCATTTATTTTTTCAGTAGGGCATTGAGAGGAGATGAATTAAAGTATGACATCATGGATAAGAAGGCCTATGCATTGATCAAAGATCTCAAGGATTTCAGATTTTATGTGCTGCATTCAAGAGTCATTTCATATGTCCCATCAGCCTCTATAAAGGAAATTCTCATTCATCCTGATATAGATAGTAAAAGGAGCAAGTGGATTGCTAAAATCCTTGAATTTTATCTTGAGATTAAGCCCGCCAAGTTGGTTAAGAGACATGGTTTAGCCAAGTTGTTGGCTAAATCTAATTACATAGCTTTGGGGGTAAATTTTATTAACACTTTCTCATAAAATCAGCAGGCCGAATTGTTTGAAAAAGGTTCTCAATTCAGCCCTCCATTGGCAAATTGCATCTGGTACAAGGACATTATATTTTTTCTATAGAAATTGTAGCCTCCTGATGGTATGGAAAACAACAAAGTGAGAGATTTAAATATCAAATTAATTAAATACTGTCTTATTGATCAAGTCTTGTATTGGAAAGATCCTTTAGGAGTACTTTTGATATGCCTAGACCCACAAGAAGCCTAAAAGATTATGTTTGATTTTCATGATAGTTTATGTGGGGGGCATCATTTTTGGAGAACCACAACATATAAGATTCTCAAGGCTAAGTACTTCTAGCCTAGTCTATTCACCGATGTTTGTGCTAATATTAGAGCCTGTTTCAAGTGTCAGAGATTCTCTGGAAAGTAGAAGCTCAAGTATTTTCCATTGAAGCCTATGGTAGCTTCATGGCCCTTTCAACAGTGGGGCCTAGATTTTATTGGGGAAATCCACCTTGCTTCTAGTCGTCAACATAGGTGGATATTGACTACCATGGATTACTTTAATAAGTGGATAGAAGCTATCCCTACAAGGAATGCTTCCCACAAGGTGATTATTGTCTTTTTGGAGGATATTATGGTGAGGCTTGGTTGTTTGAATAGAATTGTCACTAATAATGTTGCATCTTTCAAGGTTGAACCATTGATCCAATTCTGTGAATAGTTTGGAATCAAATTGATTCACTCTACTCGTTAATACCCCTAAGGGAATGGACTGGCAGAGTCCTCTAACAAAATCCTTATAAATATCATCAAAAGACTACTAGAGAACAACAAGAAAGCATGGGATTCAAAGCTCAAATTTTCTTTGTGGGATAATAGAGTGACAACAAAGAGATCTCTTGGTATTTCTCCTTTCCAGCTTGTGTATGGACTTGAGGCCATCTTTCCTTCTCATCTTGCCTTGCCCGTGGAAAAATTCTTCCAAGAATACTAAGGAGAGACGGATGATATGATTATAAGAATACAATAGCCGGTAGAAGTGCAACAGACTCAGGAGAAACTTCTGGATAAAGAACATGACCATCAATAGAAGATCAAGATGACTTTCGACAAGAATGTAAATAAAGAGGATTTCTAGTTGGGAGACTTGGTGCTCAAGTGGGATGCACCAAAGAAAGACAAAGGCAACCATGGTAAATTTTAATCCTTATGGATCGATCCCTTCAAAATTTCCGAGGTATTCTCGAATAACACTTACAAGTTGCAGATTTTGGAGGATGAAGAAGTTTTCGATGGCCCTGTCAATGGGTATTTTCTAAAAAAGTAATTTTCTTGAGCCATGAGTGGCTTTCCATGCCATTGTAAATATCATCTTTCTTTTATTTATTTTTTAATAATTGACCCCATAGCCCTAGGATAAGGCACTGAAACTACTTTCTCTTGGAAGCTCGTAGAGAGCATGCCATCCCCTGTGGAGCCAATGTTATCACACTAAGTTGCATTGGGTCTTTAGACCTTAGTTTTGTTTTTTTCAAGCCTTTAGATTTTTTAATTTTGATTTTTCTGTTAAATGTGTGATTTACTTAGGTCACTTTGATGAATAAAGGCTTAAGTCATGACTCAAATTTTGATCCTCACATAAACTTTTGGCCTAGGTTCATTCTCATGACTTATGTTTTGATCCCCTTCATGATTTGAAACTAATTTATACTCATTCCATGACAATCTTGATTGGACATGTCACCCTCCTCACTCATACCTCCGTAGCCTTGCCATGTTGTGCCTTTGTCCTATTCTTAATGGTCAAATCATTTTTTGAAAGGGAGCACTGCCAACTCACTAGAAGTTTTCATAGCACACTCCATGTCTTTCATATTTTACCATGATTTGTTATTATAGTGTTGATGTCATCTCTACCTTGTTTTTAGCACTGTGGTTAGTTAAAAGATGCCTTTGAGGTTTCATTCTTTATGAGCTTGCTAACGGTTTTTTAATTTTGAAAGTTCAAAACTCTGCGCTGCAAAAATGACCAGTTCAGACCAATTGGTAGTGGCACTACTAGATTAGATGCTGAGGTGGATTCGGAGGCCGAGTTTCTCGTGATACTCTCTTAATATTTCGCTCAAAATATGAGTTATCATCATTCTCCAGGTATTCCATGGTTTCACTCATCTACATATCAATTTCAAGGAGTAATTATCTCTTGGAGTTTGGGTAGTGATCGTGCCTTCATAATTGCAGGAGGTATTTTACCTCGCGCTTTCCTATCCGTTTTTCTTCCACTCAAACCTGTAGTCACCATCACTTGGTTATCATTCTTAAGACATCTACTCACCATGCTTATGATTTCTGAGTGCACAAGCAAGATTTATCTCCCGTATGTGTAGTGTGCTACCCAGAATCGCTACTGAAACGATGCTACCTTTTCCCCTGCCTCCTCTACCTTTTGAGTTGGATTACTTTCAACCCAGTTTGCAGAGAAAATTGCAGTGATCTCCTTCTTCACCTTATCATTCCTTATTTTTTAAGATTTATGAATAGAAAATGGAGGGAAATTCACGTCCATTATTTCCTAAGCTAGCAACCATTTGAGTTAGGGGAGATTCCTAGAAAGCGACAGCCACTAGTTACTGTCTCTTATTGAAGTCTGACTCTTTGTTTCCTGGCCATCACTGCACCATATTTTTAAACATTTCATCTTAAACTATGGAGACTCCTAAGAAGAAGAAGTCACATAAGGGAGAAACTGTGGTTACAACCGAGCCTGCAGACATGCATTTATTTGAGGCGGAGCCCATGAATAGAGAAGTTTTTCAAAGGGTGGGTTGCTTCTCTTTATGCCAAAATATACTGAGGGGTCATCCTGAGGTGGCAAGGAAATTTTCCTTACATTTTGATGGCCTGAAGACTAAGGTAGGGGACCTAGAATTTGAGGTGTCCGAGACCTCTATTTCAGCAGCTACAGGTATCCATATCACTGGAGAGAATTGGTTTGAATCCATGGCCTTGGATGCAAACTTTTCCAAATACTTCCTTAAGCCTGAATATCAAACTAAAAATCTATCCAAAGGGGTACCAAGAGGTCATCTAGTTGGAGAGTTTGATAAAATGTTGAGAATCATTCAAAGGTACTTCACATGTGAGAGGAGGTTCAGTACACTATACTAATGCCATATAAGGCTTCTGCTGCATTTTACTGGCTAAGTTGAAATGAACATTCCCTTTTATTTGTTCATAAGCATAGGAAAAATGTCAGATAGGGTTCAATCCAAATCAAAGACTGTGGATACTAGCATTTTTCATTATGGTTTGATTAGAATGTTGTTTTTTGAAGAGTTGAGAAAGAGGAAAATCTCATGGGAACACTTCATTGTTGTTGCGCACATGAAATTAGACATAACAGCTACTCCTCAGTCATAGATGCCAAGCCCTTTGCGATCCACCAGTGCTGCTCCAATAGGAGCCAACAAGAAAATAAAGAGTAAGGCCCATGTTCAAGATCAAGAAGCCATTAAGGAGGTTGAGAGAACTGAGGAGGAGGCCTACCATTCTCCACGGAGAGACCTTTCAACCCCTCCTGCACCCGAACTAGACGAGGTCCCTTCCTCTACTAAAGCCACAACCAATAAAGGAAGGAGACTACACTTCTCTTCATCTCCTTCAACAACTAGCACTAATATCAGAAGGCCTTTCACAAGGTCATCAACTCTCAAAGGGGCAGTTAAAGAACAGGTCCTACCAAAGGTATCCTTTCCAAAGAAGAAGAGGGATAAGGGAAAAGATATTGAGAAGCCTGTTGAGATAAAAGAAGTAATCCCTGAGCAACAGGAATATGAAACCATAAAAAATATTGTTGAATTATCCACATCACCACTCCACCTAGCAACCAAACCTTCAAAAGATTGATTAAACAACTCATGGAAGCTATGAAGGACATGGCTCGTCTGAAATCTGAAGCCCTATCTGAAAGGATTAATATGAAAGACCTCATGAATGGTTATAGCCACACTCTTGATTTAGCAAGATTTGCAGCAAGAAGATCCCAACCTCTTCATAGGAAACTCAAGAACCTCTATAGGAAAAATAGAGACTTCCAGTCTCAAAACATAAAGCTCAAAGTAGAATTT
This sequence comes from Picea engelmannii, assembly GCA_009831015.1. NCBI lineage: Eukaryota > Viridiplantae > Streptophyta > Pinopsida > Pinales > Pinaceae > Picea > Picea engelmannii. The sequence goes on along the minus strand of ML778178.1, from coordinate 1,271,992 downwards.
CAACAATTCTAGGATGAGATGTCTCAAAGAAACTTGAATGTGTTGGTTGAAGCTACTATTGAAAAGGAGAAGCCAGTAATTAAGGAAAACATAGCTCGAGTGAAGAAGCCTATTACTGCTAAAGGGAAGCATGCTTTTGTGCCAAAGGGAGGTCCTCCTTCCACAAGAAGGAGTGTCAGGTTGATGAAATGATTGGTGAAAGGTGAGCTCCATTTTTGAGAATGGCCCCTTTTTGCAAGGATAAGTAATTGAGGAAATACTACTTTTTCCACCTATACAGGCTTCTAATGCATACTTCTTAATGTTTTTTGTTTTCTATAAATATTTAATCTCTCCAACAGTAGTAGCGTAGACATTCCGTAGCGCTATGGAACTAAACAATTGTTTAATTTTCATGTTCTATCAATATGATACCTATAATGCTACCTAATCACCTAAGACTAGTGTAGCAATGGCATTGCTAACTTCTCAGGGGTGCTACCAAATCTGTCAATGTTGAAATGATGGTGTTGTGAATTAATTTGGGCACTACCTAATTTCACGCAGACACATAGGCGGGTGCTACCAAAATTTTAACAGAGAGTGAATTACATAGGTGGGTGCTATCAAAATTTTAATAGAGAGTGAATTACACAGGAAGGCACTACCAAAATTTTGATAGAGGGTGAATTCTACACAGAGACACACAAGCCTGGCACTACCCATTTTGACGTGCCTATTTTGGAGGTCGCGCTACAGAAATACATGGAATTTGGTGGGGACGCTACAGAATATCGCTATCGAAAGACTCTATCAACAGGTACCAGGAATCAAGGGGATCAAATTATCATCTTTGTGAGTGGCTGATGATGTGGAGGAAGGGAGAGATGGTAGCTGGCAGAATGATGCCAATTTTCAAGCCTCTGAAGGACACTTGGCATGCATGGAAATGTGCATCAATAAGATCAAGTCAGTTCAAAGTTGGTCGGATTAGTGGCCAACATTTTCCTTTTTTATAGCTCAGTTGTTAGCTTAGTTGTTAGAGGAAATAACTATTTGGATATTTTCATGGGAGGAAGGCCAACTCACATCTCCACCTATTGCCTTTCCTTTTTGTTATCAACAGATAGCCTAAATTCTTTAGTAGGTTCGAATGATTGAGCTAGGCTCCCTTATTTTGTAATATTTTTATGAAGCTACTAGTTAACTGGTTATGTACTTGATTTGAGACTTCATGATTAATCTAAGTCATCTTTCTTACTCCAACTTATTTGCCTCTGATTTTGAGGCATTCATTCTTGAATGATTCACATGAATTTTTGTGGTGATATTATGATGAATGTTTGATTATAGTATTATTATGATGTTCTTCAGTTTCCTTAACCTTTGAATTCAAGAAGATATTGTGTTTGATTTTTTGTTCCTTAGGCTGCTTGAAGACCTAATGTCCATAACAAACCTCTACATTTTCCTCACCAAAGTATTCCCTCTATTCACCTTTAATCCCACTTACTGACAGAAGTTAATCAAGACCTCAATTGCTTGTGTATTCTAGCCCATATTTATGATTTAGAGCATTATTATAATAAGTCTTGTCCATTTGGCCTCTTTAAAACTCATTCACATTTACATATAACCTGATGGGTATTGGGCTTACCTTCTATGCAATACGAGGGTGATTCCTAGTGATAATAGAACTTACTAGGAGGTGCGCTTGGCCGAGGAGAGTATTTTGGTGCAGTTAGATTTCAGAAAATCCAATTTTTTCCCCTTCAAACTTGACCAATGAATTTCTGGACTGGTACTTTTGGTATCGATGAAAACTAGGGTTTCACTTTCTGGGAGTTTTATCCACTAAAAATGTGCGCTAAAGGTTCCAATGAGTTCCCTAGGCTAGGGCACACTTTTCTAGATGATTTTTTGTCTTAAATTCCTCTTCAATAAAAAACTCTAATTTTTTTGTACGACAACAATGATGTTTTTCTTTATCCAGTGAAAGATGTTGTCTTCAGCTTAGCTTTGATACCATGTTTATGTTTAATCTATTATTAGGTTTATTTTCAATTTACTAGATAACCATAACATAGATAGGATCACTAAGAGAAACACAAGCACAAGATACACAACATTTATCCTGGAAAACCCTCATGGGGAAGAAAATCCAACAAAAAATTCCTTAATATAGATAGCCAATACAATGCGAAGACAATAAACCAAACACTAGAGAATATACTCTACTAAGCAATGCGCCTCTCTCTCTTCCTTCTTCCAAAAATTGGTAATTGTAGCTTCCTTCAAACTTGCACACTAGATGAGTGAGTTGAGTGAGTGAACAAATGAGGTGCTGGCTTCCTTTATTTATACAAGCTGGCAGGTGCTGAAAAGGTGTCTCTTCACTGGCAGGGCCAAATTGTCTTTTGAGTAGTTAAAACAAATTTAATTATCATGGGGGCCTAATTATTAATTTTCATAATACAATTAGGGTTTTACTAATCCGTAGAAATGGATTTGGTCAATTACAATGCCTGACATGATTAATCCACAAAATGGGATTGATCTAATGAATAATAAATGAATAATAAATAGAATACTCTTTTCCATTACAATATTTCAACACTAAGTAGAGTTTGAGGGAATGGGGTAATAGAATTTAATTTTCCTTAAATGAATCCAACTTTCTTTTCAATGATATCATCATCTTCTGCTCATCAAGAGTTTTCCAATGATTATGATTTCCCTGAAATCTGAGTTCAGGATAGAAAGTTATGACCTCTCATTGCCACATGTCATCCATGTGGCACCCTATTATCAACATATACCAACGTAGTGATGACGTGGTCCTTTGGTATACTTTGTCACACTAGGTGGTGCAGGTGTGGAATTTCCCACAACCCAAATCTGTCCTCACTATTTCATACTCTTCCTATCACCTCCTGTCACTATCAGAATCCTCCCATCAAAGTATTCCATGATGGATGGACTGGCACACTTGGATGGATCAGTTTGATGTCTATCCTTCCAAAAAGATTATATGGTCCCCAGTTGATTAGCGATGTACAACTAATATCGGGTCAACATTTCTCATCCATATCATATCCTTGCGACACATAACCTCCTTTCTGCGTGACACATAGTACATTCCTCCCATTTGCGTGAGTCTCCATCTAAGGATTAATGATCCAGATATTTCATTGGACACTTTAATATTTGACATATAGAAAGTTTGGATTCTATATCGGAGCATCCCCATTGAAGTACATCTCCATAATCCACCCTGATGGGTACCATGCGACATATGGCCAAGATACTCTCTTGGAGCTCCTCTAGTTTTGGCAGATCGAAAATCAATGCATCACCTCAGAATTCCCTCCCTTGTGATGTATTTCATGAGAAACCCTGAAAGGGAATCATAATGGGCGCTTAGGATCTCCCCTTGGAGCTACCCCATATCTGACAGATCTACAGTTAGATCTACCTCTTCAAAATTATTTCCTTGGAGTGCATCACCATGAACCACTCCGGACAACCCCTTGGGATGGATGAACTAGATATACTCTTGGGAATTCTCCTTTCTTGACACATCAACGACCAATATCTCATCACAATGTTGCTTCCTCAGAGTGTAGCACTGTGACCCATTCCAAAATCTCATTGTGATGGATGGTCAAGATTTCATCTAAGAGTCCTTCCTATCCTGACGCATCAAAATCAAATGTTTATTATACCCACTATTATCTATGACATAGGTTTATCATGTCCTTGTCCATATGGATGACCTAGATCATCCCTCAGAATCCCCTTTTCATACTACCTCCACCTCAGCTTTCAGGATCATCTCGACCAAGGAACTTCGACTGTAATAACCACATAAATTTAACGGTCCAGGATCATCCACATAAATAGTTTGATAGATCAATGACCCTCGTTGATTTTATAGTTCACACTCCATGGGCTTCACACTCAACATTGATGGAGGGTTAGGATCTCTCCACTCCACCTGATCAATGACTGATATCTTGTCTCAAATTTGTACTGATAAAGGGCCTAGATTTAATCACCAAGCCAAATCTACGACCAAAATCCTCCAAAGTGAATTAGGGATCCTCCATTGGTTTTGTAGTCTGAGTCTGGACTTAGTCATTTTTGTGAGGGTTTTCCTCATTTTCTCCTGAAGGGTTTCTGGGTTGTTGATGGTTTATTTTCCTAGGTTCCAAGGCATTTCATTGTTTTTCTAGGATACCTTTTTTTCTTCCTATCCTGAAAAGTCCATTTTCCATAGGGGTTCCAAACACCATGACACACTGGTAAAGGGGTCCAAGCAATGTGACATATTTATATAGATGAAATCATGATGATGCACAAGGTGTACATGAACCCTACTATGCCATTCAAATTGGGAAATATAGGATACTAATACATTTTTATATAAACAGTATGAGTATGCACCCCCTTGATTCTATATTTACCTGACTTACAACTCAACGCAATTAAATGGTTACAAAAACTCTTATAAAAGTAGATACAATCAACAAGCAAATACAAAGTTCCTTCCTTGCCATTCTACCCTTAGTTAGACTTGAGGGATGCCATAGGAACTGATATTATCACTACCACATAGGTATAGTTAATAAATTTCATACAATTATGTCTCATATAAGTGTAAAGAGCTTTGAAGGAAATATACAACAAACCCATAAATCTAGCATTCATATTCAACATCGTTCTCGAGGAATTTCAGCACCACAAATTAAATTTAATATAGGTATACTAGAATTAAACACTTATCTATTACAAAATTTTCCAATAATGACTGACTGTGGGTGTCTTCCTTTCCACCCAACCATAGGATCTGCATACTTCGTATTACAATAGAAGGCCACCCCTGTGCCAATCCATGATACCACCCAAGGGTTCTTTGTGCTTCCCTTTCCTAGATTTGGCCTCTTTGAGGTTTATTAGATGATTATCCAACATCAATATCATGGCCCCTCAGATAGGGATAGTGTTCTTCTAGTGCTAAGACTAGTCCCATGTCCAATTTTTCTTACTCTCAAACTCCCCCTTTCCTCGTGCATCTCCTGCACATGGAATCCTTGGGAAGGTTCTCGACTTGTTCCCCTTTCTTCTGTCAGAAGGAACTAGTGGGTCAATATGACTATAGACTTGGTAATCTGTTGTACCTTTGGTTGGAATCCCCTACTATCCTAGCCAGATTTCCTATGCCTGTATTCACTGAGGGTGGTTGGTTGATCAACCACCAGTCCTACCTCATTAACTGATTTGCCTTGATGTCAGGGATGAGGGAAAATTATGAATATTTATAAAATAATACATTAGAAAAGTGGTTTGCTACTTTATCCAAATAAAACATTCTCTCATTCCTCTAGTGGTATCATGGCTAGTACTCAAGGCTTCACCCCATTGTCAACTTGTTGGAATTTTTAATTAAGAAGAAATATATTTACAATATTTACATGTCATGGAGTGGAAATCATTGATTATGATTAATTACAATCTGGGGGAAACAAGGTTTCTACAATCCCCTCCCCCTTAAAGGAACACTATACTCAATGTTCTTTTCATCCACACCTACCATGCCATTAACTTTCAGCTACTTCAACAATATTTTCTTCTTCTTGATCTGGTCCTTTCCCAAACTCTTGGCATTTAGCATAGACCTACAATTATTTCAAACAACATGCATATTAAGTCCAATTTCATGTAGGAACATTTTATTACTATTTATAATTCAAGGGGAAAAACTTTCACATATCAACACAATACATATCTGCGTAGTTCATGGATCTACATACATATGGCTGTCATACTCATTCGCCTCACTATCTTCCTTATCATACCCTTTGTGTGCATGATCCCAATCAACATATGAAATTTTTTTAAAGACTCCACCGAGTCCTTCACATGAGGTATTGAAGTGTCCCCTTCCTTGTGGTTACTCACTTTTCGACTTCGATTCAGGCATCCCCTTCTCTTCTTATGCAGTCCCTCGAGTGATCCATATTTCCTGCTTAGGATTTCTCACACAATAAGAGTTTCAGATAATTCGTTGAGTCTTATATCTGAAGTCTCCCCCAAGATTTCTCTACCGAGGCATCCCTCTAGCTTTCTCTGCCAAAAGAATCCCTTCGACCCATGTTACCACAGTACAACATTCATTATGGTGCCGATGACTTATTACAAAATTCTCTTGTTACAACAATAACCTTCTTCCATGCCTTCTTATTTGATAGTCACAATCTACCGTCCCTGGAGAGATCCTTTTCATTTCACCTCTATTTACATTCATATGTAAATTAGTGAGATGCTTTCATTAAATTTCAAATCAAAATTGTTTCAAACCTATCACCCATAGATTTTTAAATTTCACAATTCCATTTTCAGATCTGTTCCTCATAGGAATCAGATTCCACAAATATGAGATTTCCTTTTCTATTTAGTTTGGTCCTTTTATAAAAAACATGCATTGGTCTCCCTTATGGTCCTACATTGTTTCCTTATCCAAGACCATCTTTCTTGCAACTTCAATCTTCACACAACCAACAAACTATTAGTTTATCATGAACATATATTTTCATAGTAAACAATTATTAATTTGTGCATTCTAACAATTGCATCACATTCATCTATTCAAGGAATTATCTTTTGTTTCTTATGAATCGTATTATCATACCAAGATGTTCCAATGAAATCAATCATCGAATGAATTTAATCAACATGCCACTGTCTATGGTCACATCCTCACATGTTGCACCCGTGGCAGTGATTTCAGGTCATCACTTTTCATATTAGGCACTTTTCCTGTATATGTTGGGTCTCAACCAACCTCTCACCATATCAATTCTCTATCCATATTCATATTACAACAGGACTATTCTTCCTTCTTCAGATTGATCATAACCTCAAATTAGCATATATTTTATGAAAATATCATATGAATGCATTTCAACATTCTTTCTTTGTTTGACAATAAGGGTGCCAATATTCTTGTTCACCCAATTCCCTTATTTACCATTCTACAACTCTGTAGAGTACTGAAAGATACTTATTCCACAATGGGCAGTCCTATACATGACCACTCTCTTACCACCTACATATTCTCAATGCATTTAAGAAATGTGTTGCTTATGAGCACTTTCGTTCCCAACCACTCTTGGATGGGTCAATGTATTCATGACATATTTGTTCATGAATATCTTGCAAGGATCTCAATCATCCTTGGATTCTATATATTCCTCCCTCTATCCTTTAGGTCTCCCTCTCGAGAGTCATACCCCTATTTGAGTATCAATGATATACAACAACCATAACAAACATATTTTCATTTTATTAAAAAAAAAAAATTATTTCATAAGGAATTCTTACCCAATCCCTTTCAAATCTCATGCCACATAAGCATGAACACTTTTATACCTATTCTGGATTCCATCACCCTCTATGATATTATCTCATTAGTGGTGCTTCATGGGAACTCTCAAAGTCCCTTCATCAATCTTTCAACAACAACCTCTTACAATTGTCCTCTTCTCGAGGTTGCCCATCATTGGTAGTTGTTTTCCCCAACAACTCAACTTATTTTTCTACATGTGACATACATAATCACATTCATAATTACATTAGTTTTCATGTTAAAATAAAATGCATGTATCATAACATTTAAATTGATACACATTTTCATATATTTCCTTGCATATCTAAATGCACTCGATGACACTATCCTCAATGTTTTCATGAGGGTAAACAAAATCAAAATTTTCAACTGTTCATATGGTCACACATCCATCAAAATTTCTCATGCCAAAATTATCCACATACTAGCATATCGGTCTCTTATCCTAGAGAAACATAATAATAAGTAGGAAAGGAGTTAAGAGAATCTTCCCTTTCCAACTCTTTCTACACAACCTGGAACTTTACGTCTAGCTAAGTTATTTCCAAGGTCTCATTTTCTTTGCATATATTGGCTTAATCAAGGCCATTTAAACACATTCAATAATTTATCTTTTAATTACCAATTGTACTTGATATCACTGTTGTTCGTTTCAAAGTGCACAACTTAGCCTCATAATTCATAGTTTTAAAGTGAGGAACGTGTTCCTCCTTTTCTCATTTATTGCTTATGCAATCCATCCTCTTTGATATTTTATTACTCTATTCCTTAAGTATTTTTCATTCAATCTTATCTTGACCTCTCCTATATATAATAGATACTACAACATCCCCAACTAGCTCATAATTTAATTATGAGTTAGTGCAATCTGCACATTTACCAAATAAAATCAGGGTTGTCAAGTTTCGGTCATATGCCAATTTTCCATTCATACATTAAGTTTTAAAATTTAATCTAGGATTCTTATTCGAACAAGATTTGTAGTCTACTTCCTGCCTTTCGAGAAATGAATTAATGTTATGGCTTTGTCCCATTAACATATTTTCCACACCGTTCCTTCACATGGAACCATCTTAGCATGTAATATATATATATATATATATATATATATTTATTTTTTTATTTTTTTCCTCGGAAAAAAATACAATTCTATTCATCCAAAGAGAAGCAAATTACATTCTGTAGGTGCTAACATCACTTCCCAATACTAGGAAAAAAATCCCAAAGGGACACAAAGTAACTGGTTGGAAATCCAAAAAGAAGTAAAAGCAAGAGATTTTAGAAATCCCTAAAAGCTGATAAATAGGTACAAGAGATATTGACAAATAAATAATCCAAAACAAGAGATCCAAACATGCTTTGGAGATCGAAAGAACTAGGTCAGAGAGGAAGCCTTCACCATATAAAAACTAGTAGGCAACCACATCGATGAAGTCCCCATCCAACAATAAAATAAACCCAAAACTGCACGTCCAATCCAAGGACCTCAAAGTGTTGAACCACACATCGCATGCCCAAGGATAGGACCTCAAATTTCTAGCACTACCCCCACCAGAGAGCGAAAAACATCAACAACCACCAAATGGAGCCATAACTGAGCCTTCATCAAACCCTAAAAAATGGAAATAACTGGAGGGACAACCCAAAGAAAGGAGAAAAAAAAAGCAAGGATCTCTCAAGGAGAAGTAGATCTAGGAAAATCCTAGGAAAGAACAACGCAAGAGAACCCAAAATGATGGACAACAACAAGGAAACAAATCCAGATCCGCAACCAGAGAAAGCCTCCATGAAACGAATAGTCAAGCAGAGGGATCGAGTGTCAAAATAGTTCGAGCACCAATCTCAAGAGGATATGGGACCAGCCGCCATTCGAACCTGATATGATCTTGGGGGTAGATGGAAAACCCCAGACCACCCGGAGACAATCAACTACACAGGGAGAAAAGAGAAAGCAGTTAGGAGTCGGTCGAGGCAAAAGGAAATAGAGAGAGAACCGGATCCAGAGCTGAAGATCCATTCCATTATAAACACCACTTCCTCAAACCAATACATCTGATCTACGGATCACAACCCATCGAAACAAACCATTGCCCAAAAGTGGCAGCACCACAGGAAGCCCAAGCGACATCGGATCCATGCAGAGAATCAAAACCCCAAGCAACCCCTCAACCAGTGGTGTGAACAATAGATCCCCCATCTCACACATGCAACTGCAAGAAAAGGAAATGAAGCTCCCATCCGCTCCAACGAACTATCTTGAGCACAACCGAGATATATCTGGGGGCGACAAATCCCTACTGCAACCGAAAGGAAGAGACTAGTCGTCGAATGGAGACAACAAAAAAAATGTTGAGGTGAGGGGTGGGTCTATGACTGAGGAAACCCTAGACGCAGACCCCTGATCAAATATATATATATATATATATATATATATTCCTCATTTCCTGAAATTCTCTCAACCCATGAGCTAGCATCCACATTACCCTTTCAACTGTTTACTCAATATCACCAAAGGAATTTGAGTGTGCATACATTCAATTACACATTCAAACATGAGCCCCTATTCATAATCAATTTGTGTTCATAATGCTCTTGTATGCATTGAACTATATGCATCAACATAGGGTGTGTGTCCACCATAAGCACACTTTAAAATTTCACATACAAATTTGTTTAAAATTATTAAGTTCATGATTGTTCACAATCTTTCTCATGCAATTTATGAAAGGCATACTCTTTTTTCCTTTCATAACAATAACATAGCACTTTCTTTCTCATTGTTCTTTCAATACTTACACTAACTTTTATGAAGTGTGGCATATAACCCCCTTCAAGTTTTCATCAACCGATACAACCAACCTTCTCAAAATAAGGTTAGCCATGCATCTATAGCATTATCTAATCCATGTAAGTACAATCCTTTCCTCATGGTTCAGTTAATCAGGTAGCCATACCATGCCTTTGAGCATATATTCATATACATATATGCATGTGTATTTATACACCATATAGGTGCATTTATTACAAATTCTTATATCATTCATAATCATATTTACTTTGTCTTAATATCAATTTTCATACTAGGAAACCTTTTAACCCATGCACTCAATCATATAGCTATTTACACATATTGATTATCAACATCCAGGCTTACTGTTTGCACCTTTTTCTATGTCATCCATACACATTGATATCTTAGCTTTGTTATCAATGTCCTTTTTGTGAGATCTTGCAGTCAATAACATGACCAATCTCATAGTCATAATTCATAATGATGTTTCCCTCTCTACATGGAAACATTGAACAAGGGTCACTCTTTCCCTTTCTGATTACAAAAGTTTTGCACAAATCAGAATCCATATGGGTAGTTACAGTATTACCCAAGGAAACAAGATAACCACTCCTAGTCTCTTTTCATGCCTACACTTTCTTGGTCAACATACTTTTATCAAGGGATCCATTACCTAATTCCATCCCACTATTACTTGAGTACGTTAAGCCATACTATATGGATATCATCCTTCTTTGGATGTTTTCTGATCTAGCAGTCTTTTAGGAATGTCCAAGCACTCCCTTATTCATAATCTGGATCAACTCCTTCATTGATCTATCACAACTTTTCAATCTCATAGGATTATATGAAAACATCGTTGTTGGCCTATTTATTTATGTTTCTAACTTCCCCGCCGATATCAATTCATCCTCAATTAAATTTCCTATCAACAGACCATACTTTACAATCCATCACAAGTTATACTAGGTATATTTTCATGTTACATACATGCTTACTCCTTATCATATGCATTACACCATATACTTGTGCATCAATCATTTTACTCATGCCTACAGTGCATCTATATTCCAAATGTCGCTTCTTGCATTCACATGTATAGAAATGTCTTTAGGTTAATAGGCATATACATTCTTAATACAACTATGAGCTTATACATTTTCTCATATTCCCATATCATTCTACCTCCTTTGAGGATTATCAACAATCCAAAAGGATTATTTCTTTACTCTCTCTTTACTAGAATATCTTAGCTACATATTTCCATCCCTTATAGGTCAAGTAAACTAACCTTACAAACTCTCATCATCCTTTTGTTCATATGGAATTACACATACATGGTTTATTCTTTTATTCAAGAAGTAATTCATATTGCCAAGGATTCTATCGATTCCATACTCAATTCCTTGTTCCACAAGGAATTCTTCCATAAGGGTCTCAACCCTCATATAAAAAACCATCATAAATGTCATAGGCTTCAACTACCCATGCTTAGAGGCAACATTACAATAACTATTTCATTCACTCTTTGATATTTAACAGTCCCTTAACAAGATTCTTCCATTTAAGTCGTTCAAAAATGCAGGAAGTTCTACCTGTCCAACATATAGACAACATGGAACTTAAATAAAATGATTTAGTTCATCCAGTCTCGAACTCATATGGTTTTACAACATAACTCTATCATTTCCGCCCCTTTTATTGAAATATTACCATCATTTCCCGTTAGTATATTCCCACTCATATGGGAGTATTTATCATTCCAACAAGGAAAAGTTATAATTCTTCTCTTGTAATTCAACATGCAACTTTTATACTATACGAAATTCAAAAGATAAAAACATTTCAACCTGTAGTCCTTCTCAAGAGTTAGTGCAGATAATAAATAATCCTTTAACGCAGGGAAACTATTTCTAATAAGATCATTTCATTTTTTTATACTAATCTAGTTATTGGTCTTTGGCCCATCTAGGCCTAGTATTGTAGCATGATTTGATACCACTTTGTTACAAACCCAACCCCCTAAGTATCATTTCAGGGAATGGGGTAATATAATTTCATTTTCCTTAAAGGATTCCAACTTCCTTTAGATGATATCATCATCTTCTACTAATCAAGAGATTTCCAACGACTATGATTTCACTCAAATCCGAGTTCGGGATCGAAATTTATGGCCTCTAAAAGTTCAGTCCTCTCACTGCCACATGTCATCCATATGGTTCCCTATCATCAACATATACCTATGTGGTGCTAACATGGTCCTTCAATGTACTTTTTCATGTTGTGTGGCACAGGCGTGGCATTGGCCATGACCCAACTCTGTCTATGCTATTTCAGATTCTTCTTATCATCTCCTGTCACAATCAAAATCCTCCCATCATAGTATTCCATGATAGATGGCCTGACGCACTCCGATGGATCAGTATGATGACTATCCTCCCTGATAGATCGGATGGTCCCCAGTTGATTGGCAATGGATGACTAATATTGGGTCGATATTTCTCAACTATATCATATCCTTACGACACATAGCCTCCTTTTCATCCGACACAACATACATTCCTCACAGCTTCATGTGTCCCCATCTAAGGATTGGAAATACATATATTTCATGGGATACTTTAATCTTTGACATATCTATGGCTTGAATTCTATATTGGAGCATCCTTGTTAGGTTACATCTCCATAATCCACCCCAATAGGTACCATGCGATCGATGACTAGGATTCTCTCTCAAATCTACTTCAGTTATGAAAGATTGATGGTCAGTGCGTCGCCTCAGAATTCCCTCCCTTAGGATGTATTCCTAAGAAATCCTGAAAGGGAATCATAATGGATCGTGAGGATCTCCCTTGGAGATGAACCATCTCCGAAAGATCTACATTTAGATATACCTCTTCAAAGTTATTCCCTTGGAGTGAATCATCATGAACCATTCTGAATGACCCCTTGCGATGGATGAACCAGATCTACTCTCGAGGATTCTCATGTCTTGACACAACAACAACCAAGATATCATCTCGGAGTGTAGCGCCATGGCCCATTCTAAAATATCGTTGTGATGGAGGGTTAGGATTTCATCTTGGAGTTCCTCCTATCCTGATAGATCAATGGTCATATCTTCCTCTCATAGCTCCTCCTACTCAACAAATTGATGACCAGATATTCCTCTTGGATCTCCCCCATCGGAGTATGTCTACATATATTACTCCGATAGATGCTATGTAATGGATGGTCGAGATCTCTTCACTAGATATCTAATGATAAGGTTTTAGGGAAGATTTCCATAGGTCTCCAAGCCCCTTTTTTGTATGACCCTTGGTCTCAGTCCATTCTTAGGGAGACATCTGTCACCCCATGACACATTGAAAGACATGTGGCTCAACCCCTGCTCAACATGTGGACCTGCACATACTCTTGACGTGGCATACACATCACCATGAGAGTACTCATATTATCCATTCAGGTGGTGAAACTTGTCCTCTACGCGTTGGAGGGGTGTCATCAACCATATAAACATGAAGAAACCTTCTTCATGTCCTCATCCAGAAGGATTGCCAAAATATACGATCAAGGTTTATTTTAGTTTGTTCTGATGGATGATCATGATTTCTCCATCAGAGTACTGTCATCAAGATACTTCTGTCTCAGTGACCCAAACACCCCCAAATACTGCACTGCAAAGGTCGGTCATGATTTCTCTGAGTTCTTCCTTGATGAATCGACCAACTAAGGCTTTGCTCAAAGTCTCCCTCATTGCAATCCTATTACGAACCTGGTCATGATTCTATCTGAATACTACAACCCCCAGTCGACGATGAATATTTTTCCACCCCTAGATCCAACAGTCAACATATAAGGGTGATATTTTTAGGGCATGGAGTCCGACAAGGTTTCCCCTAGGGGTCCTTCCTTCAATCACCAGTTAGAACATGCTCTCTTTGGACACGGTGGCGGTCTTGGTTAGCATGGTACATCATGATGCCATCACCTCTTTACTTTATCTCACTCAAATGAGACCCACTATGATCTACAATGGAGGTTTATCGTTGCATTGTCCTGATGGACGACCTAGATCCTCCCTCAGACTCCCCTTTTTAGACTGCCTCCACCTCACATTCCACGATCATCTCAACTAGGTAAATCCTACCATATTAACCACTAGGATCTAATGTTCCAGGATCATCCATGGACATCCTCCGATATATCAACAACCGTCATTGATTTATGAGTGCACACTCCAAGGGATTCACACTCAACACCAATGGAGGGTTAAGATCTCTCCACTCCACCATATCAATGATTGAGGTCTCATGTCGAATTTGTACCGATAAAGGGCCCAAATGTAATCACCGAGATAAATCTATGTCCACAATCATCTGAAGTGAATTAGGGCTCCTCCATTGGTTTAGCATTATGAGTCTGGACTTATTCATTTTCACGAGGGTTTTCCTCGTATTCTCCTCTAGGTTTTATTGGTTTTTTAGGGTTTCTTTGCTTGGGTTCCAAGGCATTTCATTATTTTCCCAGGATACCTTTATTTTTCCTATCCCAAAACTTCTGGTACAGGGATCCAAGCACTACGACATACATGTGCATATATATGAAATCATGATGATGCGCAAGGTATACATGAACTCTGCTATGCCATTAAACTTGGGAAATATAGGAGACTAATACATTTGTGTATAAACGAGACGAGTATGCACCCCCTTGATTCTATATTTACTTGACTTACAATTCAATGCAATTAAATAGTTGCAACAGATCTTTTTAAAATAGAGATAATCAACAAGAAAATATGAAGTGCCTTCCTCACCATTCTATCCTCAACTAGAGTCGAGTGATACCAGAGGAATCAAAATGATCACTACAACATAGATATAATTAAGAAATTTCATATAACTATGTCTCATATAAGTGTAAATAGATTTGAAGGAAATATGAAACAAAACCATAAATCTAACATTCATATTCAACATCATTCCACAGGCATTTTTGCACCAAAAATTAAATTTAATACATGTATACTAGAATTAAAACATATCTATTACATAATTTTCCAATACCAACTGATTATGGGTGTCTTCCTTTCCACCCAACCATATGCTCTATATACTCTGTATTATGACAACAGTCCACCCCCATTCCAATCCATGATACCACTTGAGGGCTCTTTGTGCTTCCATTTCCTAGCTTGGGCCTCTTTGAGTTTTATCAGATGTTTCTCTGAGAACAAGATCACTTCCCCTCAACTTAGGATATGGTTCTTCCGGTTCTTAGACCATTCCTGCAACCAATTTTTGTCACTCTCCCACTCCCCCTTTCCTCATGCGTCTCCTGCACATGAAATCCCTAGGAAGGTTCTCGACTTGTTTCCATTTATTCTATCGGAAGGCACCTGTGGGTCAATTTGACTATAGACTTGGTACTTTGTTGTACCTTTGGAAAGAATCCCCTACCGTCCTAGCCAAATTTACGATATGATTCTATCCACTGAGGGCAGTTGGTTGAACAACCACAAGTCCTACCTCATTAACTAATTTGTCTTGATGTCGGGACTGAGGGAAAATTATAAATATTTCTAAAATAATAATTAGCAAAGTGGTATCATGGCCGATACTCAAGGCTTCATCCCACAGTCATCTTGTTGGAGTTTTCAATTAAGGAGAGATATATTTACAATATTTACATGTCATGGCATGGTAATCACTAATTATGATTAATTAGAAGATGGGGGAAACATGGGTGTTACAATTAATTATGGAGATATATGATTGGTTTGATCCAATTGAGCATATTGAGTATTGTCTTAAAGTATGGGAAGTTGTGAAAATACCATATCATCTTTGAGAACATCATTTATTCCATTCTCTAGGAAAAGTTCTGAAAGCCTAGTATGTGCATGAAGAGACAAGGAGACAAACTGCATGTTGGAAGGTATTACAAGATCAATTTTGACACAGTTTCCCCTTTTATGGTAAGTATTCAAAAATTACAATACTGCTATAGAAAATCAAGAAAATTCTATTTACTAATGTATTCAAGCCCAAGTACCCCCCTACAATATGTCTTGAGCATGAAGATGTGCTTTAGTTTAGTTTTTATCCATCCCCTACAATAATACCTATGGCTTGCAACAATATTAACAAAGTCCTGGAAGACCTTGAAGACATGGAGGGGCTTAGACATTTTACCTTCAAAGAATTTGCAAGAACAAGAAAATTTAGAGACACTCCATCAAGTAATGTCAGTATTTTGTACACTCAACCCCTAAAGTTGCAGAGGATGAATATCTAGAGTGAATATAATCCTAAGCTAGCATCCATATGATACTACTGGTATGAACATACCATGACATAGATCCAAGACCTATTGTAGGAGTATGAGGAATTGTTCCCTAAGATATTTTCATAACTCAAGTAAATTAAAATGAATCTGGGACAGATGAGAATCAAGTTGAAATATGATGATAAACCAATAAAACACATGATATATTGTCTGAATCCTAGGTTTAAGGAAAATTTTCAGAAGGAAATTGATAGAATGGTTGCAGCTCAATTGATTTTCCCTGTGGATGAAGCCAATTAGATAAGTTCAATTGGCATATAAAACAACAAAGGCATTGATGACATAAGAGATTTTGTAGACTATAGAAGTTTGAACTCAGCTTGTGTGCATGATCCTTTTCCTACTCCATTCAACGATGAAGTACTTGATCATGTAGTTGGAAATGAACCATATTCCTTCACTGATGGATTTTCAGGATATCATCAAGTGAGGATTACGGAAGAAGATAAAAATAAGAAATATTTTACCACTGAATGGGGATCTTTTTCTTACAATGTTATACCCTTTGGACTTAACAATGCTCCTACAGCTTTTTCCAGGATTTTTATTCCTACCTTCTAAGAACTTATTCACAAGTTTCTTGAATTTTACATGGATGAATGGACCATGTACAACTTGCTGAAGGAACACATAGGCCTAATCTAGTTAATATTTGACCATTGTAGACAGTTTCAAATTTCATTGAATTTGAATAAATGTGTTTTATTTGTGCCTTTTGGAATTTTTTTGGGACATATTGTGTGTAGAGAAGGAGTTCTATTTGATCCTATGAAATTTTTTGTTATTCTCAATATCCCCCCCTTACAAATTCAAAGCAATTGTGATCCACTCTGGGTCATACTGGACATTATTGTAGGTTTATCAGGAATTACACAAGTATAACTTTCCATTGGAGAAATTGTTGAATAAAGATGAAAATTTTCACTGGACACCTGAATGTGACCGAGATTTTAACATCCTGAAAGAAAATTTAAGTAGTTCTCCTATTTTGACATATCATAACTGGTAGGTTGAATTCTATGTTCACATTGATGCTTCTAGCACTGCTTTAGGTGTTGTTCTTATGAAACATGGGGAAGGAAATCTAGATCATCCTATTTATTTCACCATTAGAAAACTATCGCAGGTCGAACACAACTAAACCACCATAGAAAGGGAGGGTTAGCATATCGTATTTGTAGATATTGATTTTTCCCTATATATTGTTTGAGATTTAATTGTTTTGTCCTTTTCTTCCACCTTTCGCTATTATATTTTGTGCTCTGTTGAATGATATTGTGCCCAATGGATTAGGCCTCTGGTCCAATAGGATTACAATTTATTAATCCAATCACCTATCATTTTATATCAAACCTTTCCTGCCTAATTATCCCATTCTTTATCTTTCAAATCTGTCATCTTGTGCTTACTTTTTAGAACTGCTACTTAATGAAAGTAGGCAACTGGTGTTCTTAAATCACATGAGAGATCCCTCTCTAATCCAAGAGATATATTGTGGCCTAAAGTAGGTTTAAATATGTTTGGCATGATTTCTAAACAACCAAAAACCATCTCAAGTTACAACATTCTTTTAGGTGTCATTTCTTGGGAAAAAGGTTTGATAATTTTCGTGAGGTTTTTAAAGATCAGATCTTGTTCTTGAAGTTCAACAAGGATTAGACACAGGTTGTGTGGTTATTCACTTGGTGACTCCACTGTTATTTCATTGGTGACTCCACTATGATTTCATTGGAAACTCCACTATGTTTCAAATGTCAAGATTAAGATCGTTGTAATGTATGCTCCATTTGATTTTTCAAATATTCATGGTTTTCCTAATGCTATGATTAGTACAAAAGACTAGGCTGAATATCTTCCAATATTCATAGAAAATGACGATGATTGTCTAACACAACACTTAATATATTTTCATGAGTGCATGAACCAGTTAGGTATTTATCATGAATATGTGCTCATGAAAATGTTCATGACCTCTCTGGAGGGAGATTCTCATCAATGGTATAAGTATTTACTTTTCTTTTTTTTAATGCTGGGGGAATCAACAATTCGCGGTTCTCGTACTCACGTGACACATGGTCGATACCCATCCACTACCACTTTACCCCCAGGTGTGGCACACAACCTGCAGGCATGGAACACAGATAAATCAGGGCGAGAATCGAACTTGAGACCTCCTTTACATATTAACTTCCATTTACACGACACTTGCCAATCGGTTTACACCCCTGTGGGCATAAGTCTTTACTTGTTGATATTATAGCTTCTTTGAAATATTTTCATGCTATGTTTCATTCTCATTGTAAAATATTTTACCCAACTGATCTTCTCTATGAACATTGTTGCAATGAAGAATTCTATTTAGTAATAGAGCATAAAAAAATTGATTCTAACATTAGTGAACAAGAAAGGGAATTCACTATTGAGTATTCAAATTTTATGATTTTTCTCTTATTCATGTTATTCAAAGTCAAAATTTCATTGAACAAAAAGTTATTTTTGAAAAAGAAGTTTAGTCATTTGAAAGTAGTCTTCATGTTCAAGCAGAGTTACTGTTGGAAGATTGGTTGTTGTCATTGATTTCAACCCTAGTCATGGGTTTTGGACCGCAAGATTGATAAAGGTATTTGGATATGAAGGAAAATGCACATGCATATACAACACCCATGAATGGATAGTATACATCATGTTGTTTCTGGTGGTATGTGGCACATCATGTGGATCCTCATGGTTGAGGAGAAATGAATTTTTGAAGATGAAAAAGTGAATTGAAGAAGGAAGTACATGTAGGCCCTGAAGATAATTAAAGAAAATAATTACAAAATAAGAAAGTTTCAAGTCGGCATTAATGTTAAAAGGAAGTGACATAAATGGTATAAATAAACATCATTATACATTCATTTGATACAAGTTGAATTTCAGAGGAAAGAAGAAGTAAATAAGGCCGGATTTCAAGGGAGGATGAAGTCTTTTGGTGATGTGTTCTAAGGTATGTTATTTTCAGGTCATCTTACCATTTTTGCTATAATTATTTTTTCTAGAATGATTCATATGGTTAAATAACTATGGTATTAATAACACATATCAAGGTACCTCTGGTAAAAAGTTCAGATCTTGATTTGCTACAATTATGGAGATACACTTTGTGGAAGATAGGGCTTGTGACTACTCCTGAAGCTAGTCAATAAACATGTGTTCTGGGTAAAACAGTCATAAATTCTTCATCGAGAATCAAAATGATGTGGGACAAATTTCATTGGAAAGATTACCGAATTTAGTTTCTTGTGTGCGAGTTTTAGAATCAGATGTTAAATATTGAGTGCGGGGCATTCTGTACACATTCGGTCTCCTAAATAGACCAGAATTGAATAACGTCTACCATTCTTTCTATAACTTCTTTTTGGGGAGGATTCAAGGAGTGAAACTTGGAGGAGTTTCAGAGAATAGATTGAGTAATATTATCTATAGGATCATATTACTCCAAGAATTGAAGAATTGCATAAATTGAAGAAATCTCAGGATGCATTATCAGGTTCTATGTGATGATTGGTTGATGGTGATGATTTAATGTAAAGTTTTATTATCTCTCATATAATCTTGGGTGGAAGGAATGGGCAAGGATGGAGAGTTCAACTCTCTCTTGATATTGGAGGATTGTATCTTCCTCTTGGAGGTTTATCCCTCCCTTTACATTTGAAAGTTGTAGCTACCTTTGGAAGTCATTACTTCCCTTGAACAATAACCATTGATTATTTATCATATATTGTGCATGGTGTACTGTGGTGTATTGGTATAAATGTTATACTATTGTTCATTTCTCATTGGATATAATTTAGTATTTTAAGTATAAGTTGAAAAATGTTTTAAATTGTACTTGATACTGCTTCACCCCCCTCTCAGTATCAACAATTGGTATCAGAGTGGGTTATCTTCAGTACAGTTTAAACACTGGAAGGAATATCCTAAGAAGAAAAGGAAGACAAAATTCCAAATAGGATTCAACCATTTGATGGAAGCAATTTTGAATACTGGAGTAATAGAATGGAACCTTACTTTAAATCTCTTGGGGAAGATGTTTGGTTCTCAGTTGCTTAAGGATACAATGCTTTGAAGAAACCAAAGACCGTAGCTCAGAAGGAAGCAAAATGGAACAACAAATTGGCAATAGATACCATCCTGGATGGATTGATAGATTTAGTGAAATCCAAGGTGGGATCATGTGCATCATCAAAATATCTTTGGGGCAAGCTACAAGACCTTTATGTAAGGGAAGACGCAGAAGAAGAAGAAGTTGAAGGAAATTACAACATCTCAGATTTCAAAGAAGAAAATATAGGTTAGTTCTTTTGCTTTAATTGTGAAGGAGTAGGTCATGTTGAATTTGAATGTACTCATCCAAGGATTGAAAGAAATGACATTGAAGAAGAAAATTCCAATGAAGAAGAAGAAAATCATGAAGAAAAAATTATTCAAAAAGAAGATGAGAATCTTAAAAAATTGAAGCATGTTGAGATTGAAAATAGCAAGCTCAAAGACATGCAAAGAAAACTAAGAAGTGAATTGGATAGTTGTGAAAAGACAGTTGTAATCTTGAAGAAAAAATTATAAGACTTTGAGAAACTAAGAGAATAAACCATTTCCTTGAAAACTCTACTCAAAGAAGAAAGAAGAATAGGAGAAGCAAGGAATGTCCAAATGATGAAGAAAGAAGAAGATTGTGAGAAACTTGAACAAGAAATTGTCTCATTGAGGAAGAGTCTAAGAAACTCTCAAGTTACAAAAGAATTAACACATCTTGGATGCATGGGTGAAACTTCATACAAAGAGGATGCAAATACCAACAAGAAGGTTGAATAAAGAGCTACACAGACAATTGATGAGAAGTAGACCAGGATACTAGAAAGAAGGAATGATTACAAAAAAGATGAATATCCAAGAAGACCTCCTACCTTCAGGATTCAAAGAAGCTTCAATCAATATGAAGGAAACTACAGAAGAATAGATCATGAACCCAGATGGACTACATCACAAAGAAGCCCACTTACTCCAAGGTATCAAAATTTCTTTCTTGGTCATTGTTATACTTGCAAAATTTTTGTACATAAGGCAATTAATTGCAGAATCAATGAAAGGAACACATACACAAGAAACATGAATGGTCTAAATAGAAGATATGGAAATAATCATGGATTTGTCAATAGAAGTTATAATTCTTTTTCCCCATTGATGGACAAAAATATTGCATGCTACAAATGTAATTATCTTGGTTACAAATCACAAGATTGTAGATATATGAATGAAGATGTCCCTATGACAACCACAGTATGGAGAAGGAAAGAGATTCCAAACAATGAAGATTGTCGAATAGCATTGACCGCTGAAGAATGTAAAGAAGAAGATGAATGGTAAATATACAGTGGATGTTCTTCACACATGACTGGGGATCAAGACAAATTCATCAACTTGAAGAGAAAGGGTGGCAATGTTGTATTTGGAGATGAATCATCTACCAAAATACTTGGAGAAGGTGTAGTAGAGATTGGAAGAAAAAATGTAAAAGCAAAGAATGTTCTATTGGTTGAAGACTTGAATCATAATCTACTCAATGTTAGTAAAATGTGTGATCAAGGATACACTTTTACGTTTGATTCCCGAAAATGTAAAATCAGAGAAAATAACTCAGGAAGATTGGTTACAATTGCAACAAGAAGACCGCACAACATATACATCCTAGACATGAAGAAGAGAGAGAAGACAAAAGCCACACAAAAGGATTCTAAGGAAGAAAAAGTCCCAAATACCAAAAATAAGGATGAAGTATTATTAAGTGCCACATGTTCAGGGGGAGCAACCCCAAAGAAGAGAGATACATTTTTCCATTAAACTTAGGGGGAGCATCCCTAACCTTTGACATTGATGTCAAAGGGGGAGAGAAATTGGGATCATGATGATAGGGGGAGCGTGAGTGTTGCCATCAATGACAAAGGGAGAGATTGTTGGGAGATGGGTTGTTGTCATTGATGTCAACCCTAGTCATGGGTTTTGGACCGCAAGATTGGTAAAGGTATTTGGACATGAAGGACAATGCACATGCATATAAAACACCCATGAATGGATAGTAAAAATCATGTTGTTTTCGGTGGTATGTGGCACATGACGTGGATCCTCATGGTTGAGGAGAAATGAATTTTTGAAGATGGCAAAGTGAATTGAAGAAGGAAGTACATGTAGGCCCTGAAGATAATTAATAAAAAGAATTATAAAATAAGAAAGTGTCAGGTCGGACCTAATATTAAAAGGAAGTGACATAAATGGTATAAATAAACATCATTATACATTCATTTGATACAAGTCGAATTTCAGAGGAAAGAAGAAGTAAAGAAGGCCGGATTTCAAGGGAGGATGAAGTCTTTTGGTGATGTGTTCTAAGGTATGTTATTTTCAGGTCATCTTACCATTTTTGCTATAAATTTTTTTCTAGAACGATTCAGATGGTGAAATTGCTCTGGTATTGATATAACGTATCAAGGTACCTATGGTAAAAATTTCAGCTCTTGATTCACTACAATTATGGAGATACACTCTGTGGAAGATAGGGTTTGTGGCCAGTCCTGAAGCTAGTCAATAAACAGGTGTTCCGGGTAAAACAGTCATAACTTCTGCATCGAGAATCCAAATGATGTAGGAAAAATTGCATTGGAAATATTACATACTATAGTTTCTTGTGTGAGAGTTTTAGAATAGGATGTTAAATATTGAGTGAGGGGCATTCTGTACAAGTTCGGTCTCCTGAATAAACCAAAATTGAATAAAGTCTACCATTCTTTCTATAAATTCTTTTTGGGGAGGATTCAAGGAGTGAAAAATGGAGGAGTTTCAGAGAATACACTGAATAATATTATCTACAGGATCAAAGTACTCCAAGAATTGTATAATTGCAGAAATTGAATAAATCTCAGGAAGCATTATTAGGTTCTATGTGATGATTGGTTGATAGTGATGATTTATTGTAAAGTTTTATTATCTCTCATATACTCTTGGGTGGAAGGAAGGGGAAAGGATGGAGAGTTCAACTCTCTCTTGATATTGGAGTATTGTATCTTCCTCTTGGAGGTTTATCCCTCCCTCTACATTTGGAAGTTGTAGCTACCTTTGGAAGTCATTACTTCCCTTGAACAATAACCATTGATTATTTCTCATATATTTTGCATGGTGTACTGTGGTGTATTGGTGTAAATGTTATACTATTGTTCATTGCTCATTGGATATAATTGAATGGTTTAAGTATAAGTTGAAAAAGGTTTTAAATTGTACTTGATATTGATTCATCCCTCTCTCAGTATCAACATTTACTTTACTTGAAGTTGAATCCTTTTCAACTTCTTTTGTTTAAAAGGAGACACCTCAAAATATAGTAACTATAAATTTATTTTTATGTCTCAGTTGTTTTTAATAAATATAAATAAATAGAGGAAGATGATCATGATGAAATTATTGTTCCAGGTCCTTATGAAAATCATGTTATACATAAAGAACTTATGGAACAATATTTTCAAGAACATTATGAAAAACATATTTCTGAATTAGAATTTTTTTATCAATCAACCTACATATGATGAAAACTAGGAAGCAACCTTTTATGGTTTGGAAGATCCCATTTCATCTTGCTTAGAATCATCAAGTGGAATGAGTTTTTTAATATTAATATGATGTAAGTATGGATATAAATTGCATGGTAGGTTTCTTATAACTCTTCTGCTGCAATCGATATTTTTGTTTTTTTTAATCATTTGTAGAGAGCGATTTTATAATTTGATTAATCAAATGTTTTCCTGGTTACATTGGAAATATGATGTCACTTGATTAAACATATTAAAAGGTTAGAGTAAGAAACACTATATATAAATAATCTTACAGTTGAACTTTTCTTTCTAGTTCGTAGAATATATTTGATTTCAATATATAGAACAATTATTTTTCCAATTTGTAGAGTAAGTGGGTGTTTTAGTTTATTTTGATTTGAATAAATAAATTGGATCCCCTATGTTATTTAATCATTTGGATCTTTATAGAAATGATAAATCTAGTCAATAGAATGTAAAACTCAAACATGTTGTTTTAACAAGACTGGTGAAAATTTTGAATTCATTTCTTTATTTTAATTAAAAAAGTATGTTTCGGGTAATATTTTGAAAATCAAGCTTTGATATTAAACTACAGTTGACTAGTTCTCTCAAGGTCAAAGTTTCATCATAAATTAAAATATATAAATTCTACCTATTATAGAAGGTATTGTAAAAATTGAGGGAAAATTAATCTCAGAGTATTCTTTAACATGTAGGAAATCCTACTTTATCTTATAACAAAAAATTATATCATCAATTGTGTTATTTAACACATTGATTTCACCCACTTCAAAGTGATCAAATGAAATTTAAAAGAAAGATCGTGAAATAAAATTCAATAATCATTGCCCCTATCTTGTCCAAAAATAGATGATGAAAGGAATTGCATAAATGATTGCCCTCATCTTGAATTAATGAAATTATAAAATGAAGTGGTGAAAGGAAATTCAAATTGGGGTATGCAGTAACTTCATCGGGGTTGTGGATGAATACTGGAAGTGAAGCAATATCTGTGATATTTGTAATGGTTGTTTATACATATATTTATTGTTACTCTATTATAAATTCTTTTCAATAATTTTGTATCGTGATTCGATTATTTAATAAATTTAAATAATTTTAAAGCCTTGAGTTAAGAAAAAATCAGTTAGAAATCTAATATTTTTGCTAAATCTAAAATGATTTCTATAGACAAATCTTGAGTAAATTATAATAAGGAAATTCTTATTTAGCCTTTCTTGAAATATTTTATCAAGCATGCATCTATTTTTTCCTATTGACAACTTTATCACTTCTTATATAAGATTTATAATAAAAGAAAGAGTTTTTCATATTATATGTTTCTTTGAGAATAATGATTCCATAATCCCAACAATAAAGGAACTTGGTTTGCATGTTCTTTAATGCCGCTAAGGGAGACACAATCCCCAGATGGAGCCTAATGTTTCAACATAGGTTAAAATTCTACATAAAAATTCTAAATTTTTATTAGAATAGACATTTGTCTTTCCACATTTCAATCATTCAACATTTTTTGATGCTCATTTGCACTTGTTTAAAATGGTTTTTGATTGTTTGAATTTGGGTTATCATGATTATTTGACATTTTCGTCAAGGTTTGGATTTTAGTGCATTAATGAATTAAATGAGTGGTTTGGTGGATTGAAATAATTATAGTTAAAGTTCAATTTTTGTAAGTTAGTCCTTGTCTTGAAAGAATATATATTGATGAATGTAAACGAGCTAAAAATTTTCAATTTCAATGAAGCATCAATTTTTATGAGCCTTCAACTTTTATTAAAAAAAAACACCTTTCTGTATTTTGGCACTCTTTAGTAAGACAAAATTAATTCAATCAATACTTTTACACAAATATTCTACATAGATATTAAAAGAACATATATTAAAGTTTGAATATTGGCAGACAGTTTCCAATTTAAAGAAAGACATAAATTTCTACAAGGCTTTACTTTCGATAAAACATGTTTGATTATCCCGACAATTCTCACTAAATATACTTTGGTTCATGCGTACTAGTTGAGTATTAAGGATAGAGGTATTTTGCATCAAACATATTTATGTTGGAGTTGATATTTGACATTTTTCACCATTCTTACAATTGTTCAACTTCATTGTTTTATTGTGATGTTAAACTCAATTGATTAAAGCCTTTCCTTTAATACTATTTTGTTGGATGTTATAAGAATGCTGAAGTTTTATGCAAAAAGAGAATGCAAAGGTTAGCTATAAAAATTTGTATAACTAGTTAAAGTGATTTTTTGTAAGGTCTTTACAAAAATATCGATGTGCACGAAAACCCCAAATTTTATATACCGAGAAATGTCAAATTAAATTTTATAAAAACCATAAATTCCAATTAATATATTATGCATTTTATTTGGTAATTCTGACATGTTTATATTTGTGATACATATCTTCTATAAGAAATTAAGAGGTTGTAGTGGATGAATTCCATGCCATTACAAAACCATGGATGTAAGGAAATTACAGTAACAAATATCTCCCACGGGATCACAAGGAAGAGGCTAGTGTGCCAATTCATCAAATAGCTCAACATGTCAAAGGGTTTATTAATTTGATGATTCCATGTAACTTACCAACAGAGCCCTAACAAGACCAACTAGCATTTTCCACGTGGGTATATAGAAACCATTGTATATACGGGTTATCTACAACCTCAAAGCCAGCACACACTAATGGAAGGTCGTCATGTATCCACGGGACCCAACTAATGACATCATCATTGAAATCATTTTAGACCACTGAACCGTGGGAGTTCACTGCACCCATTTGTAGAGATCCTAGGGTGGAGATCAGACCGTTAGATCAACGATCCTCATTATTTCAGACCACAGACTGCAAGACATTTTGATGTTGGGAAGTGATTTAAGCCCCAATGTCCCAATGCTATGATATGTCACCTTTGAATTCATCATGACAACTTAGATTTAGTTGTATCTAATCATGTCAGTGCCACATGTACACCTGGAAGCCTCCAAAGACACAAGTCAACACCTGTTACAAAAAAATCCCCCTGCGGACAGGTGGATCTTCCCATGGATTCTAGATCCTCTAATACCAAGGCAGAAAGATGCAAATGAACACTAACATCCCTTTGAGATTTGCTTGACTAGTTGAAAAGAGAGGAGGAAAGGTGGTTGTACCTATTTCTGGTGTTCATCCTCGCTGCTCAAATTTGAACTTGATCTCCAAACTTGTTCACACAACTTGATACTTGCAAACCATGGATAAAAAAGAGACACAATGAGACTCCTACTCTAGCATACTATATTAAACAAATTCATCTACAGTAGACAAGCATATGTAAAGATACATAAAATAGAAATAAATAGGCCAAGCATATATTAATGAGAACATTAAAAAGACACTTACAATCTGTATATGCAATTGCAACAACCTCTCCAAGTCCTCCTCATCTAGCCCTTTCATGATGCTACCAAGATCATAAGTTTGATACCTAAAAGATTCCTCCCAATATAATAAGTTTGATACCTCTAATATGCCTTTTCTTCTCCATGGAAGTCCCTCATTATATAGGATTTGGAGGCTTAACCACCATGGAGAGGATTACTCATCAGATCAACTAAAATGGGATCTCCAAGATATTTAGGGAGAAAATATCTCTTAAGGATTTTAGAGAGGAAATATCTCTCAAGAATTTTAAGGAGGAAAAATTTCAACCATCCATGAGATCCTCAACCTCCCCTAAAAAATAGGAAACAAAATGTGAAGTGGATTCTCACACTAAATTAATTTCCTTTTCATGAATATTAATAATAATTCATGTGCACACAGTACTTTTACCTTCATATAATATATTTCTCCTCCACATTGACTAGGGATTGTGACATATGTTAATTCATGGTGTCAAGGTGTATGCGACACTTAGAAAGGTGTATGTGACACTTAGAGAGGTGCATATGACACTTACGACACTTAGGGCGAGGTACCTAGGTGTGGTAATTTGATGTGTAAAAGAATTCCCCATAAAGTGTGAAGTCATAAAAGAGATTGATATCAGGAACACTTTACAATTCTTCAATGCAAGGGTGTGGAGTTGGAGAACCTGGAAGAAGATGCAAACAACCATAAAAAATATTAATATATGTTCCATTTCTGAGGAAGGTATACCTATGATCGGAATACAATATGACTCAAAGAACGACCGTCAATCAATACACTGGGGATCCATGAGAAATATTAACTAAGGATATTGCCACCAAAGATACAATGTGGATCCATACCTCCATGAAATTACACTAGCACATTTGGGTCAAATACCGACAGCCCATTTGACGCAATTGCCACTTTATATTGTTGAGAGGATGACAAACAACTGACCCCCTCAAACTTCATTTCACATGACGTCTCTTTTTCGATGTTTCATATGACATCACTATTGCGACGTTTCATGCGGATTTGATGTCGCTCTTGCCACCTCCAACATGTTTCTCTTTCCACCTCCTAGACGTCACTCTTGCCACCTACAAGCTGTCATTCTTACCATGTCTTGGAGGTGGAAAGATCGACATCTTGGAGGTGGTAAGAGAGACGTCTTGAAGGTGGCAAGAGCAACATTTGGGAGGTGGCAAGAGCGACATCTTGGAGGTGGCAAGAGCGATGCCCTGGAGGTGGCAAGAGAGACGTCTTGGATGTGGCAAGAGAAAAGTTAAGAGGTATCAACTTTGACGTGGTTTATATGGGAGCAACACTTCAAGATGTCGTAATAGTGACAGTGTTGTAGGTATTTAAAGAAAAAATACAATATCAATACTGAAAGGGACAGGTACATTAACCTTTTCTAAGATACTAGCCATATCAATATTTAAATCTATATCATCGGTCTTAGGCAAGGTTGGTTGAGGAGGAGGACTAACTTCCAATGGTAAACAAAGTCTTGTCTAAAGAGGTTTAGGATCACTAGGATATGTCTTGGGTGTGTTATCACATGAACTCGCAATTGTTGAGCTAAAGTACAAAAGATCAAGTGAAATCATGTGTAACTTAGAGGGAAGGCCCCTGTGACCTCACCAACCCTCTTTCACTTCAAGCCATCTTTCCTCGGACTGAAGGGGGTTTCCCTCATTTAATCTCGCGAGGCCTTAGGGAAGGGAATCTCAATGTGGAGAGCGATGTTCGAGAAAAATGCATTTGTGTATCTTTAGACTATTGAAGAAAGTACTTGGAGCTCTCAAGATACCCTCCTAGAAAGTATCACCCATTCAATTTCTATCCTTTAGACTATTGAAGAAAGTACATGTCATTGAGTGACAACATTTACATGTGTGTCCAAATGGTCAATTTATAAATATGGGCTCGTAATTATGATAATCTAGAGAGAAAATCCTCGAATAAGGACCCTACGCCTACTTCCCATCATGTTGAAACTCTCCAGATAGAAGAGACATCACTTGACACAGTGTTTTTCCCACCAAAGGGTGTGCTTCCTAGGTCTACGCATAATCCCAACGCATGGGTTGCCCATAATTATAGTATTGTGGAAGATTTAACCTAGACAACATGTGCCATGTCAGCCCTCGAAGTCCTTCGATTTTTCCCAATGCAACGAAGAGAACCATTGTCTACTATACGAGGGGTGGACCCTTCATATACTAATTTAATTACATTTGACATGGACCAAAGTTCGGCTAGAATCCCCCACCAAATTTCTTTTCAAATTCAAGCAGTCTCGCATGGGACAAATATCTTCAAAATTGTTGTTGGTGAAGGGGCCTCCACTTGTATTATGTCTATGTCATGTTGGAAAGATATCGATTCCCCTGAGCTTGTGCATTCCAACACCATGTTGAAGGCATTCGATGGCCACATGTTTAAGCCTCAAGGAATCATTTCCGCCTTTCCTGTGTAGTTAGGTCAAAATATTATCATTTTAATTAATGACCCCAACAAATTTGATGTTTAAGTTTCCACACAACATACAAATTTATCTTAGAAGGGATACCAAAAGGCTCTATAAATTAAAGACATGGAAACCTCTTACTCCAATTTAAGTTATTAAAAATTACCCAAAAGTGTTATAATTATATTATAAAGTGTGGTTGGAGATCATCCAAAAACCAACAAGTCTTTGATTTTGCATAAAAGTGGTGCTTGGTTCAAATATCTCTCCCCCCACATTAAAGTGTGCAGAGTTGGAGTTAATAGCTCCCACTAATTAATCAAAAACATTTATGGATAAAATTAAATAAAATATTTTGAAGTGTGAATTTGAGGGCCAAAAACAATAGTTAGTATCCTAGCATCATCTCTCACAATGGAGAGAACTTTTTGCATCTAAAAATGTATACATATATGATCCACTATGAACATCTTAGAACCAAAATATTCTTAGTTTTCGCTGCAATGTCTAAATACGGTGTCATTGAAATTCAACAGTGCATTGTAGAATGACAACAACAAAAATTGTGAGTGTATTGGACTATGAAATCATCATCCACTGACCACAAATTCGTGGTCAAGAAATAATGATCCACTCCCCTTCCACATATGTCTCATCAAAAGTCTATAATGTTCTTCTGATTGCATGGGTTTGAAGCCCTAGAATTCAACCTTGGTCAAAAATACCTTCAATCTATAAAGTCATCTCGACTTTGTCTCATGATCCATTTTGGATCAACCTTTGGAGTGAAAAAATGGGTGAGAGGTGGAGTTTGAACTAGCTCATGTGAATCTTCAGTCATCTACCTATGATGTTTGGGGAAAAGAGGATTTTTTCTCCATATTAAGAGCTTTGGGGCAAACATCCCTTGATAGAAATCTAATTCCTTTTGGAGAGCAAATAAAGGAGATAAAGACCAATACCTTACATTTTCTATGATGATATATAAGAACCCATTTAATGTCTTACAAGACCTAAATAAGGTTGGCATGGTGTATGACTAGAATCAAATAAAATTTATTTTCAAGCAAGGCCTTATTATTTGAAGCATTGATCTTAAAATATTATCCTTTGTAAGATAAGGGATGATAACTCTAGAATCAAATGGAATACCCTTTAGAACCACCTTAAATGAAAGGAACTTAAAGGCTTTATTGGAATGAAGTATGCACCCCAAATGACATACCAAATGGGGTTGGTCAAAGTCTTACTAGAACCAAGTAGACCTACCTTTCAAGGCCTAATTAGAACAGAGTACCCAAACCATAAGAAGATGTTTTAAAGCCTCACTGGGACACAATTCCCCATTAATCCAATAAACATGGCATTTCAAATCCTTATCGAAACCAATATACAATACCCTTCACCCCTAGTATGAAGGCGTTTCAATGCCTCACCGAAACAAAGTATTCACCCTTGACATGAGGGCCTTTTAATGCTTGAATGGAAAAAAGTAATCACCTAAGATGAATTAATGTCTCTTTGTTAGCCAAGGTTTGATAAGAGAATATGTGGAAGGCTGACATCCTCATTGTAGTTC
The DNA here is from genome assembly GCA_009831015.1 of Picea engelmannii. NCBI lineage: Eukaryota > Viridiplantae > Streptophyta > Pinopsida > Pinales > Pinaceae > Picea > Picea engelmannii. The sequence continues at coordinate 1,240,360 of ML778178.1, read as the reverse complement.
CTAATGGTTTCTAAGGAGACGAAGGATTAACTACTTCATTTCATTAGCTAAAAGTTTCTAAGGAGATGGAGTGTTAACTTAGAAAAGGGTCTTTCAACACCTCGTTAGAATGTGAAGCACCAACTGACTAATGAATGTGAGCTTCAAAACATGGAACAAAGCATCAACCACCTTACTATAATGCTCACAATGCCCACAAATATAACCATTCATATCCTTACTCTACAGGTTTAGGTGTACCCATATTAGTTCTTTCATATTCTTTTTTACTATGGATTGAATTTGATTGGTCACAATTGAAGACTTTAATCCCCTAGTGCACAAAATTGTGTTGATATTCTAATGCACTCTTTAATTTTCATCACATTTGGATGGTACGACCTCACAAATGTTCCAAGAGATCTTGTCCATGGCCTCCAATAATCTTGGAGTTCCTCAATGGATGGGAATTCCATGACTATTTGATGACTAGATGGTGGCTTGGAGTGTTTAGTTGTGAATAGCTTGATTAAGCCTAAGGTGGCATCTGCAATGGATGCCTATAGTTGGGTGGGAAATTACTTATACATAACCAATTTCTTGGATCATATTGGTGAGAAGATAACCGATGTTCAATATTTTCTCTCAAATATCTATCTATAACTCTACATTTAAGTTTGAGTTCTACTTATGAATGTATTTGTAAATGGAATCCTCAATTTAAATGAGTATGTGCATGTTTATTTCTAATATATTAGTTAATTGCATGCATGTATAACTTGAAATGACTTTAGAATTTAATGGGTTCAAATTTATATTGAGATTTTTGAACTAGGGTAGCATCCCATCCCCATAGGTTGGGAAATGTTTTGAAGGGGGTGTTACAATTTGATTGTCTTGATTAACCCAATCGACTACTCGACTACCTAGTTGACCTCTAAGTTGAATCTCAACTATCGACCGACTTCCTCTAGAAGATCTAGAGGTAGATCTATTGTTCTGATAAATAGTGATGGAGTGATGATAATCACAACAAATTCAATGGTAATGGAACACATAAAATCTACTTGTAACATAACCATAAACTAACAATCCGTCTTTTTTATTACTTCTTGAGAACTCAGTTGCACCTTGTAGGCACTTTTAATTCCATTGTAGAGGGAACATACAAAGGTGCCATGTTAAGCAGTAAAAAACATCAATGGATACTTTTTTGGAGTTATTATTTTCACATATATATTAAAAATTTCTAAAATAATCCAAAACTGTATATGTACGAAACTTGAGAATTTTCATTTCTTGTATTGTACCCACTTTTCCTTTCTTGTTTCTGGTAACATAGATAGGAATATTAAAATTGAGTTATAAAGTTCTATATTCTTCTAAGTTTCTACAAGATTCAATAGATTGGTACATAATGTATATGAAACTTTTTTACTTTGTTATGGAGTTAAGAAAATGAAATAACCATGTATAACCTCGTGTTTCCATGTTGAACATGAAGTATAACCTCTTGTCCCTAATCCAATATCCATTATGTTATATTTAATGCAGCTATCTAGCGACATAGTTGCTAATAATGTTGAATGAATGTATTCTAGTTTTTGTTCACACAAAGGAACTAAAAGTTGAACTATGCAAGCCAACTCATGTTGGATTGCCATTTCTTTTTCAATATTGTCCTTTCTAACTATAACACATTCAAAACCTAGAAATTGTCCAATTAAGAGGAGAAATTGTTTCTCTCTTAAAACCTGGGGTATCCATGTAAGAAAAAAATATTTACACCGAAGGTGTTTTTAAGGGGGTGGTTCTGTCCAAGACTTCATCGTCTGTCCATAGCCACTTGGAACCCGTCCCCTGTCCAATTTCCATTCACCCTGAACTATCCACCTTCCCTATTACCATTCACGATATTCCCTCTAAATCTGAAAGATGATGATATCCACCCAGAACAACACCGCCAGGCAGAATCAGAAGGCCCAATGACAAGGGCAGGGTTTGGTTGCAGGCTATGCCAAGGAATACATCAAATTCGACAGCAACGGAGGAGGAGAATTCTCTTCTTTTGTTCTTTCGGCCAGTTAGATGGAATTGATTTTGTATCACTAGCCGCAAAATCAAACCCATGCCATATAGACCAGAAAAGGTAGGCTCGCATGAAGATTTAGTCTCTCTATTTTTCATTTTTCTTTTCGGGACGTGAAAATAGATATGAAATAAAATGAATTTATCTCTACGGAATTTAGAGTCCTGTATATTTATTTTTTCTTTAGTGTCCGGATGTTTGATGTTTGAAACTGTGACTCTGTGGGGATTAAACTTGTGACTTCCTTTTTAGCATTTTCCTTCCTATAATTAAGGCATATGTAGCATTTTGTCGCACCATGTTGGAAGTTTACAACATCATGGTATTTGTGGAGTTCCCTGTGGAAGTGGAATCGAATCAATTGTTGCATTCGAGTTGCGATAGTGTTCTTTGTGGGGAATTGGTGTACTAAATCTTTCAGATTCCAATCCTGAAGGGCCTAAATTCCATCAATAATGCTTATTAATAGCAGTGAATCTTTCATTATTGTCAACCTGTTAATCCTCATATATTTGGAGGGTTGAAGTCTTATCAGGGCTAAAAATTCTATTTCAAATCCTAGGTAGTAGGACATAAACAAAGAACCACCACATTCATGAATTATTCCACCATTTTATTCCCTTCCCGGGTCTCCCTTAGTAGCCCCATTAAAATTTATGAGTACCTTGTCCCTTGGGAAAACAAGCTGGGAGAGGATCTTAGTATAGTAGATTTACTAGTCTTTAATCTCAAGAAGCAACAACTTTTGATGTTGTAGAGAAAAAACCAAAAATGGTGTTCAATTTTTATTACAGACAAAGAGAAAGTTTGAAGAAATTATACATGAAGACGATAATGGTATGCTACTCCACAAACTTCTGTTGCTAGATACTCTATATCAGATTTCAGAACATATACAAAATTTGAATCCAGGTATCTACAACTGATTTAAGTTTGGCCAAGTTCATTTTCCTTGTTTGAGTCAGAGAGGTCATAAAGAAGTTCATGGCCATTACATTATTGAAAAACTCAGAGATGACTTCTATTAAAGTCAATATTTTTTTTTATATCTCCGTCCTAAAAACTTCTCTTTCTTTGATGGTAACATCAATTACATCGCCTAAACCTATTGGGTGAATTGTAGCAAGGGTAAATAGTGCCCCTAATTTGGAGACCCTAACTAGCTAACCTGTTGGGTAAATTGTAACAAGGGTAAAAAAAAACCCTAATTTGGAAACACGAACCAACTAGCCTGTTAACTTAAATAGCTACATAGTTGCTTGTTGAATCACATTTCTGCTAAACATTATTCAAATCTAATCCAAACAACTGAGACAAAAGATATGGCAGAGATCACAAAGTAGGTAATGGAGGCCATAGGAACAATGAATAACCTAAAAGGAAACTTCCTTCCCATGGTTATAGACAAATCATGTTCTTTCTCTACTGTTCAGACCCAATCAATACGGATCTGTATAGGAGATCAAACTCTAGATTACAATAACATTTCAAAAAAGATTTAACTTCGACAAGAAATGGATTTACCATAGAAATACTTTTGAGTGCCACAAAGAGTGCACACTAAATACTTCACCACCATTGTGCAACAAGTGTTTGATAGAATGCATGTGCTCATTTACTGCAATTTGAACCAAAGCTTCACATAGTGTCACCAAATAGCATAAGAAAAAGCAACAGGGTAGTTCCCCCTCTCTGATACCATGTTAGAACTAGGGCCGAAAGGCCCCATCTGATATTACACATCATCACATAAAATCACGTCACCAAATCAATAGTGGAGAAAACCCTCACTGGAAAACCTTCCCTTTGAATAATTGATTGCATTACATGATTCCACAGTGTGTTACAATGAGGTACATGACCCCTTTCTATAGTGATTAAATTTAGGCTAACTTTCACATTAATTACATAAAACTAAGTCACCTTCTAGCCACCATGTTAATAAGGGATCCCTAAGGCCACACACTCTGGGCTATAACCACCCACTAAGGGTGATTCATAAATGACTTTAATGTTCATAAAGTCGATTTTAACCACCATTACACCAACATGGTAACAGTCAAAAAAATATCATACATTGTTTAGTTTGGAAATACAAGTGGATTCCTAACCATCACCTACGATTTCCACCTCCAAGGCATGATAATAAAATGTAAGAGGAGAGCGGGAGAAGGGAGCAAATCCAAGAAAAAGAACTGTAGGAAGGGAGAAGTAGAACCAATCAATTGACGTACTAAGGCATAATTAAAACTCATATATTTGAAATTACTTTTGTGAAGGATTCCATATGGGTGCATACATAACAAAATAAAAGACAAACATAATTGGAGAGAATAATAGATGTCACATAGATTAATGATGTTGCAAGAAATACAATTACATAAGCCCGAGGTAGGCTACCCTAAGTTGGTGATGGTGGTTTAACCACCTAAACCCTAACCCTAACGTTATAATATTACATTGGTCAAGTGTCACTGAATAAGAGACCATGTTACACTCAAATATATTTTCATCTTAGGCTCTAACTTTGAGCACTACTACACACTACTTATTATATAATTGATAATAGAAACTTGTGAAATTTGTGAAAGCATATGTTTTTTATCATCAACAACTTTATGATAGATCCTAAAAACTCTTCGAGTATAAGAAAAACACATGGATATTTGAGTCTATCCTCCAATAATAAGAGTAGATTTGGGCCAAAGCTTAAAGCTAGCCAATTGGGCCATTTTGTACTGGACTCTAGGAAAGGTTGTTGTTCTTCCTCACATGCAAATCTATAATATGTTCATACAAGTTTCTTTTATTTACCAAAAAAAAATCAATTCTGCAAAAATTCAGACATTTGCAACTATTTTCATAATAAAATTAGGTAGAAAAGTAGGTCATCTTCAAAGAATAAAAGCAATAAAGAAAAATTCCTTAGTTAAAATTCTTCCAGATAATTAATTACGTTTGCACCTAAGCATTTGTTGGTGGAAATACGCAAGTTTGAACCATGAAGGAGAGCCTCATCTCATAATTGATCATGAAGTTTGAACCATGATTCATCTATGGAAATTGAGGGTTCATATTACATGAATCACAGAAGAATTGGAACACCTGTAAGAGGTTAGATTCGTCCATGTGAGAAGAACCACAAATCAAATGGTAGACGAAATGGCAAATAGGATGGTTAGCAGGTAGATTGTTGCATTATGAACATGGATGAAAAAATGACTGGTTACAGGGGTGACAGGAGCAGGGGGGATCATTTACGATCCTAGAGGAACAGTGGAAATGTCATACACCTGGGGGTTAGAATTATTTCTAACAACAAAGAAGAAGATTATTCACTATTTCAGGGGCTCAGATTAGCAACAGAGAGATATATTGCATGCTTAATTATAATAGGGGATTCCACTATAGTTATCATAGATATGATGAAACAAACTCAAGTAGATCATAGAATAAATTCTATCCTTACCAGATCACAATATGAAGCCTCAAAGATCCAAGAAATATCATATGGATAAATGGCCATAAAAGTACCCACTTTAACCCTTAAATCTTTGGTTTAATGTCAAGTACACAACCTTACATCCAACAAGTGTCATCCATGTGGGAGTACAACCACCAGGGCTCAAAATTTAATTTGAAGGGATCCTTAATAATTTCGGGCATGCTCCAAGCTACGTGAGAATATGCTATTGAAGACATGGAATTAATATACCCAGGTGCAGGTGGGATGGAATCTAGATGCGGTTCGTTTAGGTGGAAGGGGTTTGGACTCCTCTGTTCACTCCTTTTCAGGTTCGATTTCAGTCAACTTCTCTCACTTCAAGTCATCCTTCAGTTTTATTTATCAGGACCACTTTAGTATTTGGTGATTTCCTTTTTGGCAATCCCAGTCTCCATTACCTGTCTTCCATTTTCACTGTGTTTTGTTGTTGGCTTGGGCATAGTGGTTTTGGGCATCCTATTGCTTGTAGGTGTTATAAGTATACATTTATGCATCAGGGTATTGGATCCTCTTTGGGATATCCTTTGCACAATCCAAGAGCTAGTTTCTGATATCTCTGTTTGCAGAGCATAGTCTCTTACTCGTAAACGAAAGATACCTTTTCTATTGTAATAGCTATAGGGGGACATTTGCAATTGGGGAAAGTTCTGTTCATTTGGAAAATAGGTTACCTTGCAGTCTGAGGATTTAGTTTGGAGGATGGTCTAGTATAAACCTTCTTCCTCACAATGGAACCAAAAGATCTTATGGATTTTAGAATAATTTTAAGGACCCACAAGGAGATAACCCAAGGAAATATGACCTCAATATTTTCCCTTGTCTCAAAACTTATAGAAATTATGAGCACACTTCTGCAGGTAAAGAAGCAGCTAGTCATCTTGGAGACAGTGTAATCTTCTTAGGCATGTGGTAGAAACAATGAACAAAGAATCTCTCTCAATGGCATCAAATTAGTAGGCCTCAGTGCAAGGGAACAATGAGGAAGAAAACACAGAAGAACAGATGATCGAAGCCATAGGCATTGCATAACAAGAACCAACTTACAACATAGAAGGATCCGATGAAGTATCAAACCACCACTCTTTCCTCTAGTTTATGTTTTGTAAAGCAATTAGTATTTTAGGATTCTTTTTCATGATATATAGCAGTAGATACTTTTTGAAAATTTTGTCACAGGATGTCAAAAAACTATGTATAATTTCTTGGACAAACTTGTTGATAGTAAAGCAGGTAGTGATTAAATATGTACTAATAGCGCTGACAGTTCTACTACAACAATTTTGATAATACAAATTTTCCAGTTCTTGTTAAAAAAAATGTGTTTGGTTACTTAACTAGAAGAATGGAAAATGAAACCAAGAGCACATCATAGGTTTTAGTCCCATGGGGTGGCCAAACCTTGAAAGGGGCCTGAAAAAAAACTTTATTACAAGGTAGCAAGAGCATTAGTAGGTTAGAAAATTGATAACCATGGCTAGTTATAATGACATTAATGGCAATCCAAGATCGAATTTAATGAAATATATGATGAGCCAGTCCATGCTCCATATTGCAGTTAGAGACACAGTACATGAGGCCCTAATAAAACTCAAGCTTGTTATGGCCTCCCTGAACCATCTAGAGCTAATAATATGGACTAGTAGGCCGATTCTTAGCCACTCTTCCTTTATGTTGTTTGATTATGTTCTAAGGTGGCATTTCTGTGTGAGATCAGAGAGAAGGATGGTGGGAATTCCTCAACGAAAAGGCCCTAAGAATCCTAGGAAGGTGGTAGAAGTCCCAACAAAAGTGAGTTTTGTTGAAATAATGTAACTGGGAAGAGCATTATTATTATTATTGTTATTTTATTATTAGGATTAATCCCCATTGTCGATTAATCATGTCGGTAATTGTATAAGGACCAAATCCCCTTTTGTGGATTGGTCATCGGACAATTATAAAGGGCAGAATAAGAAGTTGGACCCAACAGTTATTATTGAAGACCTAGAATTAATTAAAGGTGGGTTTACCCACCTAGAGTGAGAGGTCGGCCCTGCCAGTGAAACTGTTTCACACGTGCCAGTCTTGTATATATAGGAGGCTAGCGTCTCACTTCTAACACACAACTCACTTGCTCATTCTCTTATGAGGCAAGCTGCAATTACTAGTTGGAGAGAGGAGAAGAAGAGTGGCACATCTCTTGGGGAGGACTTTCTATATTGGTTTGAGTTATCTCTTGAACATTGTATAAGCTTTTTATGATAAGGAAGTTTTTGCTGGGTTTTCTTCCCCTAGAGGGTTTCCCAGGGTAAATGTTGTGTCTCTTATGAATGTGTATTTCTCAATGATCTTGTTCTTATGATGCTCTTATCTATTGAAATGCAAAGAACTATAATAATGGCATAAACATTAACATGGCTTCTGAGCCAACCAGAAGGAAGCATATTTCACAAGAGGAAAAACATCACTGTTACCGTACCCAAAAATTAGGGTTTTGCAAAAGTGAATCTTTTCAGCTCCCTAACCACCTAGAAAGCTGCGCCCTCCCCAAAGAATCATTTTGGCACTTAGAGAACACCTTTTCAGTGGCTAGATATCCCGGAAAGTGAAACCCTAGTTTCACAAAGTACCAGAAAACCAGAAAACCAGAGTACCAGAAGTACTAGAGTACCAGAAGTACCAGAAAACCAGAAGCACCAGTCCAGAAATCCACAAATCAGATTTGAAGGGGTAAAAGTTGTATTTTTGAAAATCTTTCTGCACCAGCTAACTTGCCTCAGCTCAGTGCACCTATCCCCTGGATTAGAATTTCAGAATTTGAAGTTTGAAAAATTAGGGCTTCCTCATAAAACCCTAAGTTGCAGTTGCAGTTGCAGTCTCAGAACCAGTTGCAGTTGCAGTACCTATTGCAGTGGCAGTTGCAGTACCTATTTCAATTGTAGCCGTAGAACCAGTTGCAATCACCCTTGAAGTTTTTGGTAATGATTACCGCTGCTACCAAATGGAGCCACTACCTGCAAATGCTATCCGAGGTATGTACTAACATATGTTTAATGGTTAAACCCTAAAGAGTATTTGCAGGAGAAGGGATATCTTTCCATACATCCAGAAGGATCTCAAGATCCAACACATTCAGAGGAATGATGCAACCCAGGTGTGATTATTCTAATATGCATCTATTTGTTATGAAATTATCTTGATCAATGTTGCATGTTGAAGCTATGATCAAATTATTAGAAGAATTAAAAGTTGATCATAGAGCTTATCCTCTAACCTAACCTTCTGTCAAGATAGCGTATTATCTTAGTGCAACAGATAGGTTGAAGAAAGCACTCGCCACTTGAGTGAAGGAGACCTAGAAGAAAAGAAAGAACTCACTCTTGAGGTCAAGGCTCCAGGTTTGATTAATCAAGATTCAAAGGTACACATGACAAGATGATGACTTTAGTTGAGATAGCAATCATCATAAAGTATTATACTTGATAGCATGTGAGAATATAGATATGAATACTTTGCCTAATATGACTAACACCTCCTCAAGGAGAAACCTCGTGTGTTAGTTCCAGGTTACCATGGAAGAATGCTTGGTCACAACACTATGAAAGTGTTGACCTCATTTCATATTGTATTCCTTACCTTTAATCTTTACTTCAAATAAATTATAAGTGATATCTCTAAAGGAGCTACTGTGATGATTGTTCGTGCTATTTCTTTATATTATCAAGAAGGATATTATTCTTGCTTGTTTTGTTGACCTTGGTCCAGGTCACCTGAGGAAGCTATAGCGAAGGTTGCAGAAGGAAACATGCTAAAGGAAAGATCATAAATGAAGCAATCATCAGTGGAAAAGAACAAGGTATCTTCCATAAGCTATAGGGTCACTCGGAAGCTACCATGACCCACGCTATTGAAGAATCCATCTGAACTCTAAAATATTAGCTCACATCAACTACAAGGCACTACCATACATATGCAAAGCTATCACAGGTTTAACAGAACTCAAAGGTGACCATGAAGGGACAACAAGACAGAAGGAGTCCCAAAACTCATCCATTCATATGTGTGTGGCCTAGTGCCATCATCCTCCATTAATGGGTATGTATACTATGTATCGTTCATTAATAATTATTCTCGTAAAAGACCTAGATATATTTGAAGTGTTCATCAAGATCAAGGAATTCAAAGACTTGATAAGAGAACCCTTCTGTAAGGAATATTAAGATACCCAGGTCAGATAATGGAGGAGAATATACCTCAAAAGAATTCGTGAACTTATGAAAATATGTTGGGATCAAGATCCCCAACAAAATGGTGTAGCTGAATGGAAGAACAGAACCATGCTGGAAGCTGTGAAGATCAAGATATTCCTATGTTCTTATGGGCAGAAGCAGTAATGACAGTTGTTTATGTGCAGAACCGATTGCCCCATAGTGCACTTGGGCTCAAGACACTAGAAGAGATGTTCACCGGAAAGAAGCCAGAGGTAGGCCATCTCAAAAATATTTGGCTATCCATTGCTTATTCATATACCTAAAGAAAAGAGAAACAGGCTGGAACCCTCCGGAAAGAAGGGAATATTTGTGGGATACTGTGAGGTATCCAAGGCCTTCAGAATCTACATACCTGGTCACTGCCATATTGAGATCAACAGGGATGTGACCTTTGATGAAGAAATACTTATACGGATTGACTAAAGCTCCCAAAGCTTGGTATGGCTGTATAGACAGTTTCTTAATGAGCTTAGGCTTTACCAAGAGTAAAGCAGATTCAAATCTCTACTTCAAAATTATGGATAATGAACTAGTAATATTACTACTATATGTGGATGAATTATTCTTAACTGGAGAAGAAAATCTCATCACTGAATGTAAACAAAGACTTGCTGCAGAATTTGAAATGAAAGACCTTGGTCTAATGCATTACTTCTTAGGCCTTGAGGTATGGCAGAGTCTAGAAAGAATCTTCCTTAACCAAGGGAAGTACACGGTCGAAATCTTAAAGAGATTTGAGATGCTAGAATGCAAGTCCATGAATACTCCCATGGAAGCGAAGCTGAAGCTGTTGGTCGATACTTCTTCAGATTTTATAGATGCAACTCTGTACAAACATATTATTGGATCACTGATGTACCTGACAAATAATAGACCAGACATCTGTTTTGCAGTGAACACCTTGAGTCAGTTTCTGGTAGAGCCTAGACGTGTTCGTTTAGTGGCTGCAAAACATGTGATGAGGTACCTTAAAGGTACAATGGATTATGGTCTCAGCTATGATGGAGATCATGACTTCACATTGAGTGGATATACTGATGCAGATTGGGTAGGAACCATTGCTAACAGAAGAAACACTTCCAGATGTTGTTTCAATTTGGGATCAACTATGATCTCGTGGCAGAGTAGGAAGCAATCCATTATTTCTCTCAGCACTGTGGAAGCAGAGTGCATTGCCGCATATTCTGCTAGCTGCGAAGCTATATGGCTTCGAAAGTTGCTGACAGGCCTATTTGATTTGGAGATGAGAGAAACCGCGATTCTATGTGACAATCAAAGCTACATTAAAATGACATAGAATCCTGTGTTCCACGATAGGTCGAAGCACATAGAGATCCACTATCATTTCATCCGCAACATGGTACAGAGAGGAGCCTTGAAGCTCCAGTACATTAGCACCGATGAACAGGTTGCTGATGTGTTGACTAAGCCTCTATCTCGTGTAAAGTTTGAACACTTTCGAGATAAGCTTGGTATTGTCCGAAAGGACCCTCCCTGAAAGGGGGAGTAGATGTATTCCTTGCTTCTGATCTCGCTATTATATGTAAAGCAAGATGATTCATGCTTCTGACCTCACTATTAGACATAAAGCAAGATGAGTCATGCTTCTGACCTCGTTGTTAGACGTAAAGCATGATGCCATGTGATCCTTGCTTCTAACCTCGCTGTTAGACGTAAAGCAAGATGAGTGATACTTTTTAGCTCGCTGTTAGACGTAAAGCATGACGCTATGTGATCCTTTCTTCTGACCTCATTGTTAGACGTAAAGAAAGATGAGTTATGCTTCTGACCTAGTTGTTAGACGTAAAGAATAACGCCGCTGATTCCTTGCTTCTGACCTAGTTGTTAGACATAAAGCAAGATGATTCCTTGCTTCTGACCTCGTTGTTAGATGTAAAGCGAGATGTTTATGTGTTCCTTTCTTCTAACCTCATTGTTAGACGTAAAGCAATATGAGTCATTCTTATGACCTAGTTGTTAGACGTAAAGAAAGATGTGATTGACACTGAGCTACCAACTTAACCGCTATGACATTGAGCTAGTGTAGTACTGTGATGTGCCAGCCTAGTGCTGTGATGAGGTATCATTTTTACTGATACATTTTGATGTAGATGATGATGGTATTCTTTTGAGAATGATGATGCTGCCGATGAAGAAAACTTTTGATGACTCATAAATATGCTAGCCAATGTTTCAAGATGATATTGATGATACTGTCCTCCAGATGTCACTGATGATGCAGAGCTCTCTCGCCTGATGCTGATGAAGAATACCCTGCTTGTTAAGGGGGAGTGTTGAAATAATGTAACTGCGAAGAACATTCTTATTATTATTGTTATTTTATTATTTGGATTAATCCCCATTGTGGATTAATCATGTCGGTAATTGTATAAGGACCAAATCCCCTTTTGCAGATTGGTCATCAGGACATTATAAAGGGTAGAATAAGAATTCAAACCCAACAGTTATTATTGAAGACCTAGAATTAATTAAAGGTGGGTTTACCCACCTAGAGTGAGAGGTCGGCCCTACCAGTGAAAGCCTTTCACACGTTCCAGTCTTGTATATATAGGAGGCTAGCGTCTCCCTTCTAACACACAACTCACTTGCTCATTCTCTTATGAGGCAAGTTGCAATTACTAGTTGGAGAGAGGAGAAGAAGAGTGGCACATCTCTTGGGGAGGACTTTCTGTATTGGTTTGAGTTATCTCTTGAACATTGTATAAGATATTTATTATAAGGAAGTTTTTGCTGGGTTTTCTTCCCCTAGAGGGTTTCCCAGGATAAATGTTGTGTCTCTTGTGAATGTGTATTTCTCAGTGATATTGTTTTTATGATGCTCTTATCTATTGAAATGCAAAGAACTATAATAATGGCATAAACATTAACAAGTTCTTCGTAGGCTCCCATCCCAAATCCCTTCAACACCAGGGAATGGAAGAAAAACTTTATGATGAAAGAAGGCATTGCCTAGAAAGGGAAAACCTCGTACAGTAGAGGTAACAGGAAAAGCAGATTGTCCGATGTTGTAATCATTGAATTTGGAAATGTCTGAGAGAATGAAGAAGGATCATTAAGGAGAATCTCTTCTAGTGCTTGTAGAGAATTTAACGCATGATAACAGAAAGTCTGGAATTCATACTACCGCAAATGTGAGAATTCAATAATGATCTGGAGCGAGTGATTTGTAATGTTTTTAGATTTGTGTGAATTTGAAGGAAAAACTTTAAGATATTTTACCATACTGGTGAAGGAAATATCTAAATGTAGGCATCCTATATTTGACATGAATGAAGTGGCCAAAGAGTAGAAACCTCTATCTAAATGCCATGACAGCCAATCCAGTTTTCCTAAGAAGTAGAAAAAAGCCCTAGATAGGCTCTAATGCTATGGGTAAGCTAATATAAAATCTGACCCGAACAAAGGTCACAGGTTCAATTCAATGCATATATGAGTATAAATAAAATATGAATGGGTATTTCTGAAAAAAATTACCAAGGAGTTGAAAAATCATGAAGGGCACGATGCCCATTGTTGGCTGTAGGAGAGAGGAAAGAGTTGTGACAAGACGCATCTTGAGAATCCTCAGCCATGGGAATGTCAATAGTAGAGTATCCAACGCCTCTTCCACCACCACATACCCCAAAATGACCCAATGAAATGCCATTCTACTCTTCCCCCCTCTTCCTTCCTTCAACTAGAACAATGTTGATCCCAATTCAATTGAATTTCTTGTGAACGCACGACTATTGGAGTCGGTGTATTTCTACTGAATAATTTCACAGTTCAGAGTATCAGCCTCTAGACTACCTGACCTTTTAAGAACCTTCCTTCCTGCTATATCTCTCTCAAGTGACAGTTATAATAATACCATGCGTTTCTTTGCAGGTGTGTTCATGTAAATGGAAACAAATGGTTAAATTTAATCTTTTAATTTTTTCAAAAGGATTGTTGTTTTAAGAATAATTGTTTTTTTTTCAAAAGGATTGTTGTTTTAAGAATAATTGGTTTATGGCACGGGTTGAGTCAAGGGGAATTAATTTAAGAAGGCAAACTCCTTCCATACACATAAGGTCTCTAAACCTTTAAAAGTTTGAAATGTAAACTCTTTTCTTTGTTATAACTACTTAATCACACTAGAAGAGAATGTGATATATGTGATATTTGAATGTGAATAGTAAGATCAACATTTGTTTACTTTTATTTTCACATACTAGTTTCTTCAATGATAAGAAGTATTTTGAACATACATTCCAATCATAGTTAGTATTGGTTCCTCACTCTTATCCAAATTACAACTTATTATGAATTTTTTTATAAAAAAAAATATACATATAAAGATTGCAAGGTAGTAATCTCTGCTTTGATATCAAGGGGAGAGTAATCCACACCAATTGTAAATAGGAGGAAGAGGAGGTAGTGGTCACTCCAACCAAAGAATAAAAATACCAAACCTAGATAGCATATTGGTTGGAGGTATTAAAGGACCAACGAAATGGGGCTAAGGAGGTAATAGGGGAAAATATGGCAAAAATTAAAGATGAGAACAAGAGGAGACCCTAAAAGATCCTGCATCGAAAGAGAAGGATTAAGGTGTTATAATACTTAACCCTTAAACTTGAATCACAAACAAGATATTCATAAATCCTCAATATTTATTTATCAAAATACCCTCAAGGTAGGGAAACACCTTACAACAATCCTTTAATGGGAGGAATCCATATGTATTCACTTGCATCTTTAAAGGAGAAACCTCACAATGATATAATATCCAATACAATATATTCCAATACATGCTCCATAAGGAGTACTCCATCCTTATTTATAGCTATCTATAGAACCCTAATCATAACCACCTCCTACCTAACGAACATTCTTTAATGAGGCCACATTATATTTGTTTGATACTAAATAACTAGTGGTCCCTATTTAATGATATCAAACATAATGGACCTAGTCCACCTTACATTGAATGGCCACTTGATCTGGATTTTATGAGGGAACTAAATGAAACTCAGAAATATGAAAGAAACACAGAGATACAATAATACACAATTTCTATTAATGAATGAAATGTACAAGAACTGTAAAATTCAAAGCAAATTGAACTCACTAGAATGGTGGTCATTTATCTCTGAGAAGAGTTTTGATGGTTATGAGCATTTAGAAGAAGATGTGTTTACAATGAGACTCAAAAGGACTTTTTAACATAAAGCATTAATGAGAAAACCCTAACCTTGGAAGATGAAATGACAAAAAGTTTGTGGGTCCCGATGGGGTTAGTCAATACATCAAATTCTCAAGGGAATAAATTTTTCATATGATCTATGTCTGGGGTGCTCGATACCTCATCAGAAAGGTCTAGCCTAGGAGTACACATTTTGTTTGGCCTAGCATCTACTTTCTGTTAGATTTTCTTAAATTTTTAGAGAAATAGATTTACCAGAGTATTTGGATATTCCTTTACATTTAACAACCATATACTGAAACTATAAGCAACATAAAACAAGCACAAGAAGACACAAGTATTTATCCTAGGAAAACCCCAAACCTGGGGAAAAACCCAACCAATTTTTCTTAGATAGATTATTTATGATAATACAATCTAGCCATGAACAAGCTCTTCTTCACAAGAGAAAAACTGATAATGAAGAAACGTCGATACAAGAACTTATCTCTTTCTCCTTGTCAAACCCTAGCAGGGTCAAACAACTACAACTGCATCACAACACAAAGCTAGCGCACCCCTTCTAGGTTTAATGGTCACAATTTCATCGGCTAGATTAACTAGGTGAGTGATTTATTCATAGTTTATACTCTCATCAATATAAACACCTAAAATAGAAGCATTTTGAAGAGATTTGGGGGTGTCAAGTCTTCCAACCATTGTCTTATTAGGGCTCACACTTAGAAAATAATGTGTCACATACCCACTACCCAAATCGGATTTTTCTGGTCTTTTGCCAGACCAGAATCCCTAATTATCCATGGAGGCCCAATGTAAGCTGGCTCTCTCTCTCTCCTTCTCCATTCCCATGTGATCATGGGTCATGATCACGGTTCAATTTGAACGCAGTCCCCATTTTTATTTCATGCCTCGGCACTACAATAATGTCTAATTGTTCGACTCTGCAACCGCCGAACCCTGACAGGGCTAGCGACCGACCAATGGGGACGAATCCCTACAAGGTTAGAAAATGGATGATAGGAACCAATCCCAACAGGGCCAGAGAACAGCCAATGAGAAACGGCCACGTTGCGCGGTTAAGTGCAACACAGGTGGCAGAGAGGGAAACGCGACACGGTGGTCAATATGACAAGAGGGGCCCCACTTCACACGCCACACTATTCCGGACCCCCCCCATTAAAGGCAGAATGGAAAGGGGGGGTCCGGAATCCGCCTGAGCATCGTTGATCATGATGAGTTAATCTCGACCGTTCGAGAGTTGCGCGTCCAATTCTGGACCCCCCCCTACCGCTAAAGGCAGAATAGTAAGGGGGCTCCGGAATGGAACCTCCACCGTAGATCTGGACGGGTGGACTCTGGCCATCCAGATCTGCTTGTCGCTTATCCTAAAGAATATTCATGTCCTGTCTTAAGTTGATGTCTCATCTCCACATCTAACGGTCATTGCAGACCCTAAGGTCCTCCGAAAGAATCTCGTCCGTTCATCGGGGTTTATCATCACAAGAATCGGGACTCTCGATCACGGGACCCCCGAATCCTCAATCCTCGGTTTCCCAATGCATTTAATCTCTCGATGCGTGGCCTCCGCCAATTGGAAGGCTCATACCTACTCCGGGGTTTACACCATGGGAAATCCCAAACTCTTGTCAACAGGAATCCTGATTCCGCAATCCCCAATGAGCCAATTTACCGATATGGTCCTTTACATGTTATCCCTTCTGGATAAACTCCTGGCCCACGTGACCACTATCTAAAAAGGCCGTAGCCTTATCTCCTATCGGTTTTTTGGACTTTCCAATGCCAGAATGTACTCATCCTTAGGATTCGCGATCCGCCGAATCCCGATATGCCGATATAATGACAGTTGGCCCTACAATGGACGCTTTTCCCTTTGTTGGGATTCCAGAATTCGCAATTTCGAAGTGTATGGACTTCTTGTCCATGGGATTCCCGATTTCCCGATGGATGACTTTCCTATTGGGACTTTTCCTGAATGCTCCTATTTCCACCACACGTCCTCCCATGATGGATGGTCCTGATCGCTTCTCGCGATTTCGGAGTTTCCGCTGCTGAGATATTCCGACATCTTGTTCCTTCAATCTCCAAAATGCCGATGGGCTCCCGATCTTGTCCATGTGTCCTCCTATTATGGATGGCTCCTATTGATTCTAGGATTTTCACTAGGAAAATTCTCGATCTCATGTCATCGTGACTCCCGATTTCACGAATGCCGATATCTCGATGGCCACGCCTCTCGTCGGGATTTTCAACCTCCTATTCAAAAGGGCTTAACCCTCATGCATCTCTTAACAGATTCAACAACTGTCGAGTTTTTTTGGCTAAGATATAATGGCTCAGATCTATCCCACCTTGTGCACTCTTCCACTACTTCATGGATGTGGAAAAATGAATGGTCCAGGTGTTCTCATGGATCGTGGGGGTCTACGATACCAATTTCCTCGCTATTCACGAAGATAGAGGAAAAGGGGCAAGGTATGTAATGCCCTCATTTATTTTGTCAATCAAACGGTCGTGAATGACCATGGGTCTTCCGACGAAATCTCGTCTGTCGATCGATACTTATCCCTACACTGCTACTTCAGGATTTTAAGAGGGTCATTCCTCCTCGTACAGGGTTGTTAAGACTTGCACAACCAAGTCCTTTTTCTAGGTTCTTGGTAACCCTTTCCAAGGAGGGAATCTCAGTGAAGAGATCTATTCTGGGGCATCCCTGGAGACAGATAAGGGTAAATAAATTTTCGAGAATGGGCTAGAAGCCTGACTTGGTTCAACTTATGCATAATTAAATTCATTTATCAACATAATCCATGCGTGGTTTTTCTGTTATAAGCATATACAACTACTAGTACTGATCAAATACTACTCAGACATTCTTAAAATGAAAACATTCACAGTTCCGCAACTTATGAGCATAATTATAAAAAATACATATATTTCAAGGTTCCAGAAGAAAAACACTTATCAGAAGTAACACCAGGGTTAAGCAACTGCTGAAAGGGGTGCTTGTTTCCACCCAACCGTAGGCTTAGCGACTCCCAATGGATTTACCACTAGCCACCCCGAGATGAGGCCACGATGCTGTGAGACTGCGTCTCTATTTTTCAGTGACCAAGAGTGAAGGTTACAATCCTTCCTCTCTGCTATCATTCACTATGCATAATGCCAGAGTTCTCCCCTCGCGTCTACCCCTCAATCGCTTCTACCCCACGCCTTATCCTCTTGCGAGGTTGCGTGTGGTGTGATTACCCTTGCACTGGCCAGTCATGATGGCTCTACGGATGGGAATTTCACCTCCCCATCCCTCATTAATTCCTTAGGAGCCATCTACCTACCAGTCTACGAGGAATTTAATTCAGGGCCAATGAGCCGCTTTTGGTTCTTCGGGCCAGTGGAGTCCAAATACGGCATTAATTCTCAGTGGAATTTAATGCCACCTTTCCAGGTGCCTTCCACCGCCATCGTGGTCTCTTTTTCTGCACATCTCCTCTCAGCAGTCCTGCAATAAAATTCATAATGTTATTCACATTTATTGACCTTTTCCTCAAGGCCCATTTACATCACATATTCACATTTATGAGTTTTCCACAGTTCTTGGCCAGTCCAGTTATTTTTACAAACTGGGGGAAACAGGGTGTTACATAATGGGTTAGTGATTTAGTCTTTTTCATCTAAAATAATTGATTCTAGTAATGTAGAGCACAATGAATGCCTTTAATTTGGGTTTCTGGTTAAATTAATGATTTCATATTATGTTTAGTCCTTAGTCTAAGTAGTATTGGAGGGAGATTTTAATGGTAGCAATTACCCATTCTTATTTGTAGGTTCCAATTATTGTTACTTTGTTATAATAGGGCTTATGTTATATCACCCATACTTATATGAAAAACACCATTAATTTTATTACATTTAAGCCTCCTCTGTGTAATTACAATTATATTGTAGTTGTTGACTTGGAGCATATATCTTTCCTCCAATTAGTGGACTAGTTTCATAAACCTCAGTTTTTCATCACCCTCTCTACTATCAACCCAATGATTTCAATTATAAAAAAACCATGCTCTTTTATTTGAATCATAGTGTCTTATTACCATACTATTTTGTTGGTTTTGTTAATTAACTGCACCAATTAACATTCACATAGTTTTCTACCATTTCACTATTACTACTTATATCCCAAAATTGATTATGCAAGATACAACCTAGATTAGTGAGTTTTCTCTATGATTTTTGTTGGGTTTCTATATTAAGAAACATCCTTTTGACTTCTATGGTGTTTATGGTTATAATGGTTATGGATGGTTGATTGGTTTCAATGCAGTTTTCCTCAGTTTTCACATACATAGATGTAAAATATATACATGGTTTTTTTATGAAGATATCAAATTATTGAAATGGTAGTTGTGATAGGGGATAATTCCCCACTTACTAGGGTCAAATCAATGGCAAAGAAAAAAAAATATGCTATCGCTATATTTCTAGATTAGTTGTGTATGTCAATGCAACATGAATATATGAAGAAGAATACATGTGGCTAGGCACCTATTCCCCTTTATTTGTATTTCAAAAGTAATCCCGAGAGTGTCCTGAATACTCTAACTTCTATAATCCTCTCTCCAAATATATGAACATAAAGAGAAATGCAACTTTCCCCAAAATATCAAGTATAGAAGTCAAGAAACCTTCCCCATATTATAGTTATATAGAAGTCAACCTTCCCCATACTTAGTTATAGATGTCATATTTATTACATGATCGTCCATGTGAGCATCAGTGAATGGGGCCAATGTTGAAATTTCTTCAAAATGTGCCTGTATGCATCGAAATTTGACATGGTTAGACTAGACACATCCTTGACGGCATGGGAGGGTTTCAAGACTCAAGGATGTTTGATGTCCCGACCACATAATCTTTGAGATCGTCCATTTTTGAAACAATGTCCATAATGAGGCGTCTCATATTTGTCAAATGCCATTGTTTCCATCCCTAGAATCGTTTTTGGAACTCTCTTGAAATGTCATGGAACTTCCAATTCAACCACCACAAATGTCATGCACTGACCCTGCATAGTGAGCACTAGTGAATGGGGCCAACGTTGAAATTTCTTCAATATGTTCCTGCATCCATCGAAATTTGACATGGTTAGACTAGACACATCCTTGACAACATGGGAGGGTTTCAAGACTCAAGGATGTTTGACGTCTCGACCACATAATATTTGAGACCGTCCATGTTTGCAACACCATTCATAATGGGGCGTCTCATATTTGTCAAATGTCATTGTTCCCATTTGTAGAATCTTTGTTGGAACTCTCTTGAAATGTCATGGAAATTCCAATTCAACCACCACAAATGTCATGCACCGACCTCACATAGTGAGCACTAGTAAATGGGGCCAACATTGAAATTTCTTCAATATGTGCCTATATGCATCCAAATTTGACATGGTTAGACTAGACACATCCTTGACGACATGGGAGGGTTTCAAGACTCAAAGATGTTTGATGTCCCGACCACATAATCTTTGAGATCATCCATTTTATCAACAACGTTCATAATGGGGCATCTCATATTTGTCAAATGTCGTTGTTTCCATCCGTAGAATCTTTCTTGGAACTCTCTTGAAATGTCATGGAACTTCCAATTCAACCACCACAAATGTCATGCACCGACCCCGCATAGTGAGCACTAGTGAATGGGGACAACATTGAAATTTCTTCAATATGTTCTTGTATGCATCACAATTTGACATGGTTAGACTAGACACATGCCTTGACAGTATGGGAGGGTTTCAAGACTCAAGGATGTATGATGTCCCGAACACATAATCTTTGAGATCGTCCATGTTTGTAACAATGTTCATAATGGGAGTCTCATTGTCAAATGTCGTTGTTTCCATCTGTAGAATATTTTTTGGAACTCTCTTGAAATGTCATGGAACTTCCAATTCAACCACCAAAAATGTCATGCACTGACCCCGCATAATGAGCAGTGAATAGGGCCAATGTTGAAATTTATTCAATATGTGCATATATGCATCGAAATTTGACATGGTTAGACTAGACACATGCCTTGACGGTATAGGAGGGTTTCAAGACTCAAGGATGTATGAATTCATACAGAAACATTTTGAAAAAAAATCAATGTTGGCCCCATTCACAAGTCACCATTTTCCATCATGTATTCTAGCCCTAGTACAATGTCTTTTAATAGTTGTTTCCTTTAAAATTTGACCGATCAAAAAATTAAAATGAAACGAGGACGAGAGGAGATGATATATAGAGTGGGTCTGTGAGTGATCTTGGAGTATAAGGGAAATATCTCTTCTGTTCCATACACAACAGAAAGGAAAATGTTTCCTTTCTCTACTCAACAATCCCTCAAGCATCTCCTTCCTTTTCAGTGCCCTCAATGGTCATTTCTAAATTTGTATTATTGAGTAACTAAGGGGAATATAGTGTGGGGGTTATGTGAATAATGGTGAGAATGATCACAAGAGAATTTCCATGAGGTAGGAGAATGCATGAATGACTCACGCTTATTGAAAATGTTTAAACTCCCTGCTGATGTGGGGATTTCTTTAATGTTGGAGGATATCAAAGATGTGCCATTGCGACTAAGTGGACATATGTTGGTGAGAATAATATCATAATCTCATCATCTTCACTCCCATATTATTCATAAGATGTTGTCATCATCTCATAATTTTCATTATTGTTGTCATTCACCCACCACAAATGTCATCTTGCACCGACCCCGCATAGTGAGTAGTGAATGGGGACAACGTTGAAATTTCTTCAAACTGTGCATGTATGTGTCAAAATTCGACATGGATAGACTAGAAAAATGGATTGAATCTATCGGAGGGTTTCAATACTCAAGGATGTATGATGTCCCCACATAATCTTTGAGATCGTCCAAATCTTCATCAACGTTCATCATGCTGCACCTCTCATTGTCATCATTTGTCATTCCCTTCTATAGAATTGTTGTCAGAAATATATTGAAATTTGTCATGGAACTTAAAATACACCGATCAAAAATTTCTTCCAACGACCTCGCATAGTGAGCAGTGAATGGGGCCAACGTTGAAATGTTTTCAATCTGTGCCTGTATGCATCGAAATTTGACAGGGATAAACTAGATAGTTGCCTTGAAGGTATGGGAAGGTTTCAATACTTTAGGATGTTTGATTTCCCCACATAATATTTGAGGTCATCCATGTTTGCATCAACATTCAATATAATGGATGTATCATAGTGACCATAGTGAATGGGGTCTGCCTTGAAGGTGAATCAGCATAGTGAAATTTCTTCCACCGCCCGACATAGTGAGAAGTGAATGGGGCTAGTGTTGAAATTTATTCAAACTGTGCATGTATGCATTGAAATTCGACATGGTTAGACTAGACACATGCCTTGACAGTATGGGAGGGTTTCAATACTCAAGGAATATGTCTGATGTCTTGGCCACATAATCTTTGATATCGTCCATGTTTTCAACAACGTTCATAATGGGGCATCTTATATTTTTCAAATGTCATTATTTCCATGCATAGAATATTTGTTGGAACTCTCTTGAAATTTCATGGAACTTCCAATTCAACCACCAAAAATGTCATACACCGACCCCACATAGTGAGCAGTGAATGTGTCCAACATTGAAATTTCTTTAATATGTGCTTGTATTCATCACAATTTGACATGGTTAGACTAGACACATTCCTTGACGGTATGGAGGGTTTCAAGACTCAAGGATGTTTGATGTCTCGACCACATAATCCTTTAGATCGTCCATGTTTTCAACAACGTTGATAATGAGGCATCTCATATTTATCAAATGTCATTGTTTCCATCCATAGAATCTTTGTTGGAACTCCCTTGAAATGTCATGGAACTTCCAATTCAACCACCACAAATGTCATGCACCGACCTCGCATAGTGAGCACTAGTGAATGGGGCCAGCATTGAAATTTCTTCAATATGTGCATTTATGCATCGAAATTTTACATGGTTATACTAGACACATGTCTTGATGGTATGGGAGGGTTTCAAGACTCAATGATGTATGATTTCCCGACCACATAATCTTTGAGATCGTCCATGTTTGAAACAACGTTCACAATGGGTGTCTCATTGTCAAATGTCATTGTTTCCATCTATAGAATATTTGTTGGAACTCTCTTGAAATTTCATGTAACTTCCAATTCAACCACAAAAAATGTCATGCACCGACCCCATATAGTGAGCAGCGAATGGGACCAATGTTGAAATTTCTTCAATGTGTGCCTGTATGCATATAAATTTGACATGGTTAGACTAGACACATGCCTTGAAGGTATGGGAGGGTTTCAAGACTCAAGAATGTATGATGCCATACATTAAAATTTTGAAAACATTTCAATGTTGGCCCCATTCACAAGTCACCATTTCCCACCATGTACTCTAGCCCTAGTACAATGTCTTTTAATAGTTGTTTCCTTTAAAATTCGTCCGATCAAAAAATTAAAATGAAACGAGAAAGAACCCTATTACAATGTCTTTTAATAGTTGTACTCTAGCCGAGAAGACCCACAAACCCTTTTTGAAGTGTTATTATTATAGAAAACTTGCTGCAACATTCATAAAATGCAATATATTTACAAATTTTATAACATTTCAATTCGAACGATCATTGACCAAATCAAAGTTGACTTGGTAAAAATACTAGGTGACCATTGGAGTGGGAAAAACTAGTTTCCACAACTTCTCAACTGCGACACTTATCTTCACAAACGTGGCAAGAGAGATGACTGCATCACAAAAATGGAAAGAGAGATGATAATGTGGAAAACGTGGAAAACATGGCAAGCGATACAACAACATGGCAAGAGATACGTCAACGTGGAAATAATGATGTTATCGGGCAATATGTAAAAAACATTAAAAATTTCCTCTATTTTTCGACAGTATGGGCAATTTTGTCCATAACACTGCAAACAGAACGTTGAAATTTTTACAATATGTACTAGTGTGAATTGATTGTAGGAACGTAAAATACACAGTAGAGATACAAGATGATAAAAGATAGCCACAGACCAATACAAAGTGAATCTATGTGACAATATATATATATATATATATATATATATATATTAGTATGCTCAAATGATGTCCTTCGCAACTTGGGAAAAGTAGATAATGGAGTGAACACTCAACCCAAAGTTTTCATCCCAATCCCAATGTGGTACAAATCTAGCCATGTGAATAGATGATTTGATGTCGAACATGGTAGAAACCACTTGATTACCGATCATTGAGGTAAATCGTTAACATGTGTGATGGAAATCACCAGTGATGTTAATGACTCCCAAGGTATCCTAGTACATTCTAGCTAATGTGAATAAATGAGCCGAGGTTGAACATTCATGGAATCATCTGATTAGAGGTCAATGATGTAAACCTAATTTAGAAAGCGAGGAGGCTTTCCATTGAGGCATGCAGGTACAAAGGTACTAACTAGTTTCTAAGTCCAATTCCTAGATGATGTGTTGAAGTCGACAGGAAAATAATTGTCGAAGGAGGGACTTGATGTATCCCCCATCATCGACACAAAAATGACACATGAAAGTGATGCGAGATGGTGAATCGAATGAGTATGGACTGATAAAGGAAATGGAAAATAGAAATACTGCAGATGTATTGTTTGAAGTGAAAACTTCCCTTGAATGTGATGATGTAAGACACCTGACTTTGCAGTATTGACTCTACGAGTGCCAAGAACGTAATGTGACAGAAACAAGAGCAGTCTTCAACTGAACGAAAATGTATGGCGAAACATGGAATTGGTATGAATAAGAGACAAATAAATTACCTAACTATAATATGAGACACAAACATGTGCCATGTTCAAGGGCGACAAAAGCTACCATAAAGGATTCTCAAAAAATGCTTGACCCACTTCCTTCAATTTTTTCCCCACCTAGATAGATGAGTACCTCTTTTTCATTTAACGAGCTCGAGCAGGGTAACTCATGTTTGATATAACTCACCTTCAGTAAGTTCCTCTTCCTTTATTTAACAAACTGGAATAAGTAAGGGTTTGTTCCCATATGGGTCCTTCAATGTGTAGTTTAGCGAGTCGAAAGAAGGAAAGCTCTGTGTTTTTTCATGTTTAGAGAGTCTGAAAAGAACTTAAATGCGACTCCAGGGTTGTCCTTTTTCATAATTTTAGTCTCGTAAGGCTGAAAAAGAGATAAAATACCACTTCAAGGATGCCATTTCAAAAATTTTAATGAGTGTGAAAGGAAGCAATATCACTCGATAATCTTTTCATGTTTAGAGAGTCTAAAAAGATCTTAAAGGAGACTCGAGGGGGTTCCTTTTTCATATAACCTTTACGAGTAAGAAAAAGTGATATAAGTATACTCGGTTACATTCTCATGTATTTGTAACCGAATGGTATTCTACCCCTATCTTGCAAAGCTAACAACTTGACCCTAGAATGATAATCAAATGCTGGAGACATGCCCCCCCAAGCTTCGTTTCAATCATTAACTTTGAGGTTGTCACCAATTTTTGTACTAGATGGAGAAAAAGGATAAGTGTGGATGAAATGAAGTTTCAAATACGAGACCTAATGGAAGACTTGAATCGACATCTATGAGGTCTAGCTTAAGACTCGACTCGATATCTACAAGATATAGTCAAAAGACTTGACTTGATAGGAGAGGAGACTTTTTCATTTTTTAACGAGTTTGGCATATGAAAAGAACTATGCTCATGGATTTTGTTTCATTTTTTAGTGATATATCCACAAACAAACAAAACTATGCTCAAGACCTCTGTTTCATTTTTTAATGAGCTTTCCACAAAGAAAAAAAACTATGCTTGAGACCTCGGTTTCATTTTTTAATGAGATTTCCATAGAGAAACAAAACTATGATAGAAACCTCTCCTTTATCATGGATTCCAAGAGGAAAATGAGCTGGAAGGAATACATATCAAAGGACAAACATCATTCATGGCTTCCAGGAGATCTTCTTTAGATGAAAGAAAATCACTCCAGAAGGAATATGTGTCGACGACCTCGATAAGGTTAGGGAGATCTGACTCTAATATCCCTATTGAACATATGACCATGTCAAATACTAGATCTAATTCAAGAGAAGGGAGAGTTTCCCTCTCATGTGGGTTTGAATGCATGGGGCAGGGCCTTACATAATTGACCCATGGAGGCATGAACATCACTAGCATGTACAAACCATCCAGGGAAGGTGGATTGTTGACCATCAGATGAGTGTTAATGAATGAAAGTTGGACGATCCTTACTATGTTTCCGTTGTGAGGGAAACACATCACTTGAAAGAGAGTGGACACCAAATATATCATATTGTAGACATAGTATTTCTCAAGGAGCACGTGAAATTCCAAGGGGTTGTGAACTACCATCAAATTGACGTAAACTATTTTTCCTCCCAAAGTAACCAAAAATTGAGAAGGATCCCTAAAGGTTTACTAACTCTTATGTCAAAGGTCAACAGATTCTGAGTCACGGGCGCAAGCTGTGGGGAACCAAAGGCTTTCCAATAATTTGGTGATAAGATGATAACAAAAGAACCTTCGTTTATTATAGCGTTAGGAATATTCCTCTCACAGACTTGTACGGTGATTTTGAAAGGCATGTAAGAAGGAAGATGGGGTTCTGTCAAATGATTCCAATTAATATAAATCATTTGATTGCTTGAAGGGGATGCCATCGGGATGGATAGAGTTCCCCCTTGTCTAGGTGAATCAATATTAATGAGGTATACCTAAGCAACATTCTCACTCTTTGAAATAGGATTGGGATCGACTGATGATAGAACCAGATCGACTACTTTGGTTTCACTCTTCAAGGGAGGAGTGGGATCGATCGATGATAGAACCAGATTGACCACTTTGGTTGCACTCTTCAAAGGAGGAATGGGATCAATCGATGATGAAACTGAATCGACCACTTTGACACTCTCCAAGGGAGGAGTGGGATCAATCGATGATAAGATTAGATTGACCACTTTAGGTTCCCTCTTTAAGGGAAGAGTGGGAGTGATCAATGATTGACTCAAATTGACCACTTTGGGTTCACTCTTTAGATGAAGAGTGGGGATGAATGATGTCATATTTGGATCAATCACTTGGGTTATTGGGTCAACTGAGGATGAAGCCATATTGGCCACCTGATCAACTAGATTGACCAGTCCATCAACTAACGATGGGTTGGGAAATATATTATGATAACAAGTTGGAAGTTGAATCTTTTCCAAAAGATAAGAAGCCTCGTCCATACGAGGTAAAATGTGAGAATGATCATCACCTTCACATAACATACAATAAAATTTGATGGTTCTATTCTTCTTACCAACCTTAACATCACTAGTTGACGGGGCATTACCAGCATGTCTAGTAGGGGCTGATGACATAGAACACCACATTTCTAAGACCTTGGGGAGACTAGGGAAATCCCTCAGAAAGTGGTCACTGTTACAAAGCCTACAAAGGAAATTTGGTTTAAGATTCTTCATTTTAGACTTGTCAAATTTATCAAGATTCCCAATATGATTAACAATATTTGGTTGCTCAGATCTAAGATGAATTGATGTAGTTGGAGGCTTGGTCTCTTTCTGATTCTTCTTCTTCTTGCCCTTCCATTTCTTCTTCTTCTTAAAAACCTGGCTACTTTCCTTAGCGCTTTCACTAAGCAAAGAAGGAGAAAGGGAAGGAGAATTGATGGGTAAAGAAGGTGAAAGGTTGACATGAGGTTGGTTTGTGGGTGGTGTGCTTACATCCAAAGAATTAGGTGCATTCAAAGTACTGAGAAAAGTCGAGATCACCGAACTGGGGAACAACCAAATCGGTAACCCAATGGTGAGTACCAAAAAACTTAGTGTGGCAATGCATGGAGGACCAACATTTCCAAAAGAAGAAAAGGTAAAAGGGTCCTTGGGAAAAGGGATTCTTTCATTGGTACTCCCAGGAATTGATACCATTGACACTGACTCGACCTAAGGTCCACTAAGGGAAACAAACATCACACACTACAAATCTAAGAAGCAAACAATCAAACAAATATTCCCATAATGAAACTGCTAGTTGGTGATGAAATTCAACATCGCAAGATCAATAAGGAAAGGGATGGGATAGAGAGGGTGGATCATTTACATTGGCGACCTGGTTAACGGACTTATGCCTTGGTGCAAGTTACCACATGGTTTTACTCGTGGGTGTACCCTCCAAGGATCCTTAGTGAGTTTGACCAACATCTGACCCAGGTGCATCAAATAATCCCCTTCACTGTCACCTTGTGTATCAACCATACAGATATAGGCCACTAAGGTTACCAAATAGACATGACATACATCATATCTAGGTGACATGGGTCATATGTTTCTATCACATCAATGCCAACATGGACCAATGAGAGGTAGCCACATGTTCATGGGACCATAATGACATCAGTAGTGCCACATCATGTCGAATCACCGGGCATCAAGATAATTATTGAAGTTTTATGTGCGACAAGGTAGTGCTGAACTGGTAAAGCCCGGGTCCCACTTCTAAAAGGTAACACTGAGAACGAGGTTTCAGATCCCATTCACCCATATTGAAATAAAGGGAATAGTTGTTTCTTTATAAAACCATGTAAAATAAAATCCCTAGTGAATGTGGTATTGATGAAGGTGAGATCAATGGTCACGATCGCATATCAGGTTTGATCCAACATGCATTCATGTCTATTTTAGGGCATCCAGTTAATAAAACGAGGGGTTTTACTTCAACAATTGAACAAATCTAGGGATAATCTGATCCAATCAATCTATTTTTATAGTTCAAATATTTGATCATATTTGAAAATCCAAAAATAGGATAGAATAACAATTTTTGTTGTGATCCTTCTGTATAAATATCTATTCAAAAGGATTATAAAGGCGATATTAGAGGCTTGGCAAGCTAGGAATTTTATGGCAACAATAGGTTGTATTTTTTGTATGAATACCATAGGAAATTTGTAATTCTCTAAGATATCAAGGTGTAATGTATTGGATTCATTTATCATTTTAAACATAGCCCTGTTTTCTTTTTCTACTTTCTGTGTTAAGCTTCTCAAATTGTCACAACTATTTCTTTATTATTTTTGCTATAAGATAAATATTTAGGTTAGAAGTGCAACAATTTGGTATGACCACCACTGTTGGAAATTATAAAGGAATCATCAGAGATATAAACTTCCACACACACACACACACACACACACACACACACACATATATTGTGAGTATTGATTGGACCTATGTCCTTATTATCAAGCCTTATGAGAAAGAGATGAAGTATTCATTTCTATTTCATATAAAAGTATCAATAACCCTCATATGTTTTATGTGCATTCACCTTTCAATATGTTGGATTCATCATTTGCAATACCCATCAAATTGTCTATTCTTCATCTCAGATTTGTAGATATTTCTTTTTCCCTCTATGTTGTTTGATATTTAATTATTTTTTCCTTTTCTTCCACCTTTCACTATTATATTTTGTACTATGTTGAATGAGACCTTTCCCAATGGACTAGGCCTCTAGTCTAATAGGATTAAAATTTCTTAATCCATTCACTTGTCAGTTTATCTCAAACCTTTCCTTCCTAATTATCCCATTCTTTAACATTCAAATCCGGCATCCTGTTCTTAATTTTAAGAACTCTTACTTAGTGACAATAGGCAACTAGTGTTCTTAAATCATATAAGAGAGCCCTATCTAGTCCAAGAGCCAACTTGTGGCCTAAAGTAGGTTTAAGATTGTCTTGGAATGGTTTCTAAAAAATTGAAAACCATATCAAGTTACAACAGATAGCCTAACTCGAGGTCAATCTTGGAGAATATTTTGGCATATTTCAGCTAATAAAAAATATCATCTAGCCTTGGAAAAGTATACATGTTCTTCATAGTCACCTTATCAAATTGTAGGAAATCAATTCATAACATCAAGGTTCCATCCTTCTTCTTCACAAATAACACTAGAGAACCCCAAGGTGACACACTTGTGCATATATACTGCTTCTTCAACACCTCCTCAAGTTGCATTTGCAATTCCTTCAACTATGGTGTACTCATCCTATAAGTAGTCTTGGACACTGGGGATACTCCATGCATTATATTGAAAGAAAAAAAATATCTCTCTTAGGAGGTAACCTCATTATTTCTTCAAATACATCCTCAAACTCCTTTAGGACTGCATATTCTTCAATATTTCACATTTTATCCTTAGGTGTCTCTTCCATATGTGTTGCAAATATTTGAAATCCTTTCTTGAAGATTCTTTTTAGTTGCAAGGCTGAAACTTCTTTGATAGTTGTTTCCTTTCGAATACCCTAAATTGTTCTCAATATTCCTTCCTCATCCAAAAATGTAAATTCCTTATTAATACAATCTAGGACAACATGGTGCTTGTCCAACCAATCCATACCAATGAAGATATAATATGAACCCAAAGGTATGATATTCAATTCTTCCTTTATGCTCAATCCATTCATTTTCATTGGACATTCCTTAACCAACTCATTAGTTCTTCTTTTATCTCATGTGGCTAACTAAACTAGCTAATATTTCCCAAGATTTCTTCTTGGAAAATGAAATCTTTCCACCAACTTATGATCTATATAACTATGACTAGATCCTGAATAAATTAAAATAGCAATAGTTTTATCATTGATATTACCTTCTACTTCAATCTTATGAGATTCAAATTCAACTTTCTTGTTGTCCAGGTCTACATAGATCCTTACATACTTTTTCCCATGTCTTCAATTGTATCATCCCACTGTACATTATGAACAATCTTCACTTTTTCACCTATATGAGGGAAATATCTATACATGTGATATCCCTCAAAACCCCAACATTTAATAGGCTATTTCTTTGTTCTTTTCCCCAAAGTTTATGTCATTCTGGGATCATTTGGAGCTGGTTGTCCCCAAGAATTATTTATAAAGAATGGTGTCTTGTTCCCCTTTTTCATCTACTCCATATTATGCTTCTTCTTATCTTCCCAATCCTTTTTCAAAGGTTGTCTTCCTCCATGTTGATCATAGAAGCACTTGGCTCTCCTTATTGTTTCATCTAATGTCTTGGGATCATCATACTATATTTTTTCACTGAAAATTGATGGCATCCCACTCAGGAACCTTTAATTCTTGACCTATTCATCCTTGATGAAGTTGACATACTTCAACAACTCTAAAAATATTCTCTCATACTCATCCATGGTCATACTCCCAAGATTGAATTCAAAGAACTCCTTCATCTTCTTATCATAATAACGCTTGGTCAAGTAATTTTTTTGAAAGTACATTTTGAACTCCCTCCAAGTAATCTTATTCTCATCAATTTGATTTACTTGCACAAATTGGTCCCACTAGATTGATGCTTTTCCATTCAGCTGATAAATTACAATTCTTCCTTATGCCCATGAGGAGTAATTGTGCAAACTGAAAATACTTCCTCATACACAATAGACAAGTCTCGTCCTCCTCATATTTTATATGCTCACCATCAAAGGTAGGAGGTTTGATCTTATACATTTGTCCTTGTAGTTCATCTACCCTAGACTTTATGCTATGCTTTTTGATAGGAGATAGAATTGAACTGTTGTGTGCCCTTCTAACTGGGTGCCTTGGTGAGTGATGATGATGATGCCTATAAACACTTCTAGATTCTTTTCTTTTATCATGATATCTTTGGATCTTTGACTTGCTTGAGTTTGTCCCCTTATTCACTTTCTTCTCTATTTTATCCAGACTCTGAAACAACCTGATGTTGATTCCATCTTGCTACTCTTTGGATTTCATAAGCCTCTCATTATTAGATTTATAACTTAACAAATATCTTTATAGACTCTTTATTGCCTCCACTAAAATCATCCTTTCCTCCTTAACTTCACCATGCCCATTGGATTTTGTCCCTACATTACCCATGATAACACACAACCCCCCAACTTCATATTCATGGATGTAAGTTCTTTGAGCCTCATCCATGTTTTTTATTTCTCTAATTCTTCTAATATGTTCTATTTTCCTTTAGATTTTCAAAATGTGCATGTAATAAGATTTGTTAGAGCCCAATAATTTAACAAATCTATCAATTTATGCACCATTCTTCCTTTTAAATGTACCAAAATATTCTTTCTAATTTCTTATGAATTTTACTACCCAATTCACATTTATGGGTAAATATATGGACTCCTCCATCCAATACCTTTATAATTTATTCTCTATTTCTCAATTCCAAGTCTTTCGCATACATTTATTACCAATTGATCAACACTAATTTACACGGTTAGCACACCTTCAACTAGGTGCATTTTTTAGTTGTATCGATGCATCTTTGCACTTGCTCCTATGGGATTTTTATAGGAGCTCAATTGGTTTTATTTATAAACACACTTTGAGCACTGTCCAATTTTTACCTTCACCCGAGCTCCATTCTGCTAGATACAAAATGTTGAATTTTTAGGCTAATTTACTCTTTTATCACTAAATGCTACAGGTGCCGTATACATCTTCTTGTGCACTTTTAGATAGCTATAATCTTAATTTAATTCAATGGTTGTATTGTATGGCTAAATATATTTCCATAGACTACTCTTGTGCCCCAAACTAATCCTGGAGTAGGAGGTTATGGCCTTTGGAAGTCAACTAGGCTTCATTTTTACCTTGTATTGTTTGGCATGTAACTCCCTCATACAGGTTTCGTTTGAGGAACAATTTATCTTGTTGGAAAGATTTCTCTAATCTCCATCATTTTAGAAGTAAAAGCATGTGTCTTTGAAGGACACATATTTTTGTACAAATTTGATCTTCAAAAATTCTACTTAGGCCTCTGAAAATGGCCTCCAAGTTAAATGACTTGAAAAACATCAAATTTTCTGTCAAATTCCACTATTTTCTAAGAATTTTCACTATTTCCCACAGAATGGGATACTAAAGTGGCATTGTGAGTCCACCTAAAATCTTAGAATGACACCATGTTAGCCTTCGACCACCCTAGCCTTGCCTCGTCGACCTCTATCTTCTTATTCCTTCTTTTTATATTCTTTCCTAACCTCTATTGGTGCACATTACCTTACCTTTTCGGGCCGCATTATACAAATTCCCATGTGGAATAATTCCATTAGTCATGGGGATGGGAAGACCCCATCCTGCACCAATTTCTTATTGCGTATGAACTTGCATGTTGCTCCAATCTAATGGTCAGGGTCACATTTTAGGCCCCCCAACATGCAAACTATTAATAGAAGGGGGGGCGGGGGGGTGTTGTGAAATAGATTCCACCAGTTTTCATCTTGGATATGTGGTTCCATCTCATGGATTCCCCCCCTGGTGGTTTGGAAAACCACCAGAGGACCCCCCCGAAGTCACAGTTCTGTGAGGCCAATTTTAATCCCTAATATTGGCTCATTACCCCTTAATTGGGGAATATTACATTAGTAATGTTATTTTATTTATGTCAGCTTTATTCCATTAGTTGTAATTATACCTCCTAGTCTCCTATATATACCAAGGAGACATTTTCATTTGGAATCATCTTGTACTTGAACATTTATGTGGGGTAAAAGAAGGTTTCCCCCTCGAAGAGGCTTATTATCTGATATTCTATCTTCCTAAAGGCTTTGCATACTTATTCTAAGGTTTTTATATTCTATATTGATATTTGGTTCTTAACATATGGTATCGGACGTCAAGGTATTGGGGTTTCACTGCTACATCTGAGACATCGTAGAATTTTCTGTATAACTTTTTTTCTATAATGATTCAGACAAAACAACTTGGAGGATATTTAGTAGACAGATCAAGGTACGTTGGTTTAAAAATTCATCTTCTGAGGCCTTATACTGTAGGAGATACATCCTTTGTAAGATAGGGTTTTGGAATCATCCTGAATTGAGTCATTGAAGAATTTTTGCTATAAATTGTTTTCTGTAACGTTTCAGACCCTGAACTCTAGAGGATATTCTTAGAAATTAGTAAGGTATATGTGGTAGAAATTTCAACTTCTGGGTCATCTTAAATTTGTAGATACACCTTGTGGAAGATAGGGTATCTGACTATTCCTATTGACTTGTCTCAAGTAGGTGTTCCAGGTAAAACAATCATAAATTATTCTTAGAGTATCCAAATTTAGTGAGACTAGTTGCATTGGATAGTGGACAGATTGTAGTAGTTCTGGAACGCATTTTGGAGTTTTATATCCATTATTTTGTGCGGGGCACACTATACAAGTGAGATCTCCTGGAAAGGCCAAAAATCAACAAGTTGTGGGGAAGTTACCGTAAATTCCACTTGGCACATCCAATTTTTATCAAACCTGTGGCATTGAGGATAATAAATATTAGAGACCTATAAAAAAATAAAATTTCATACTCAGAAGGGATGAAATTTTAGAGATACAGTAAAAGGAATATTGTCTAGCAGAACCAACCCAAAATCAAGGTTTAAAGTGATACTTGGCCAACATGCCACCCAAAAAGGGAATTTCAACACCAAATAAGCCTCCAGACAATCCTAATTGGACTCTTGATGAAGGTGAAGAAATGAGTAGGGACATAAATGATTTACAAAAGAAGACAATAACAAAAGATGAACTATAAGAGATGATGGATTCAATAGAAGCTAAGTTTGAGGCAATAAATAATAAGATGGATGCTTTAAAATGGGATATCATGGAAGGATTGACAAATTTCTTAATAGAGAGGACACCTGAAAGTGAAAATGTATCCCATGAAATTAATGATGAGGACACAAGGAAGGTGAATCAAGAATGGAGAAACTCCAACTTTGGGTTGAAGACCAACCACGTTCCTAAGATCGATATGAGGAAGTTTGATGGCAAGGACCCAATCACATGGATACTTAAGATGGAGCAATTCTTTCATCTACACAATGTGCCACATACAAAAAAGGTATGGATTGCTTCTTTATATTTAGAACCCAATCAATTTGTATGGTATGAATGGCTTTGTTCTCACAAATCACTTGTCACTTGGACAATTTTCACGAAAGAAATGATAGCACACTATGAGGATACAAGGAGCAATACCTTCTTTAGCCAATTAATAAATCTCAAGAAAAATGGTTCAATTACTGAGCACATTGAAAACTTCCAAAGATTGAATATAAAGGTAACAAATGTTCCATATGAGCACTTGATTGATGTCTTCATAGGAACTTTAAAGGATAGCATTCAACAAGAGGTTTACCTTTGGGAACCCAAATCATTGGAGAATGCATTTAAGGTGGCAAGAAATGTTGAAAGTAAAAATATGGCTATGGATACTAGAAGGACCAATCCTAACATCTATAGAGAGAATAATGCTCCTTCTTCTAAAACACCTCAACCT
>ML778178.1:1156930-1189101 GCA_009831015.1 Picea engelmannii | reverse complement strand
TTCCAATAGTTTCATCTTCCTTCATCTTCAGTTGTTCAAACTATATTCTGTAGGTTTGAAGCTTTGCATCCTTTACCTTCTCATTACCCTCATAGCTGCTAATGAGTTTGTCCCACATTTCTTTGGCAATTCCTAGGTGCATAACTTTTATGAATTCTACTTCTACAAGCCCACTCAAGATAGAATTCATAGCCTTAGTGTTGAAGCTAAATTCTAGTTTGTCATCCTTATTAGCTAGCACAACTAGATTTACATAACCAATATCTACCACATCCCAAACATTTGCACCTAACGACATTATGTAGGTTCTCATTCTAACTTTCCAGAAGACAAAGTTTGTTCCATTGAACAGAGGGGCCTTATTGGTTGAATTTCCTTCATGGCTTGACATGTTTAAGCTCTAGGATCTACCCTTAGATAAAATGGGTTGGCTTTGATACCAATTGTTGGACATCTAAGAGGGGGGGGGGTGAATCAGTTGTTACTGTGCTTAAACAATCATGCTTCTTTTAAAATCTTTACAAGGCACTCAATGATGATCACAATAATGAAGGGAAATAAACAATGGGACATTTAGCATCAGTCACATATATGAGAAACATAGAGACAGATATTTCCCAAGGAAACCCATACAAGGTAAAAACCTCTTGTTCTTTATATGATAAGTATTATTTACATTCTTTACATTATCATACATATGAGAACCAACTCATTGTGAGGCTACAACCTCTGTTTTGCAAGCAACAACTTGTTGAGAGTAGCAACTCTCTATTTTTCTCTAGCACCAACTCCCTGGTTTTTCTAGCACCAACTAGAAGGAAGCACCAACTCCCTGTGTTCAAGCACCCACTTGAACCTCTGAGGACACCAATCCTCCCTAGCACCTCCCAACCACCTTGGATTATGAATATGAAGCACTGGAACCTATTTCAGTGATATAGTGTTCAATAACATCTTACCAGTATCATCACTATTCTGCAATATTTTGCTACTCAGACTACCTCACTGTCTTCCAGCATGCATATGCAACCCATTCTGTTCTTCTGCCTTTTATGCTCTGTGCGCCATGTCCATTCGCTGCATAGTTCTTCTTCTGTTCTATTCAGCTGCTGCACTCTGATCCTTCTTCATGCATGAATCACCTTCAACACCAACGTCCACAACAACTCCAGCAACAACATCAACCCAATCTCTTCTCTGTACCGTGTACTTATAGCTTCTGCACACCTTGTGCATGCAATATTTCCCATTCCTCTGCATCCTCATACCGCACCAATTTCCTCCACATCTCAAGTGCTCTGTCTGATAATCATCGCAACTCTTCAGCTTCTCTGGTGGTTCCCACCACTCATCCAGCATCACTGGGTGTTCTACTAAGATTCCTCAGCCTCTTTGATAGTTGAGACTCTTCGTCTTCTCTGGCATAGTCGAGCTTATCCTTTATTTTTCAGTTACAGACTTCAATGCTCATCCACCTGTCAATCCCTCTAAGAATCATCTTCCTTCACTAGAAGAATCTTGGAGACTCTTCATCTCCTCTGGCGATCACACAGAGATCTCTTCGAATTCTCTGGCAGAGACCATCAATGGTTTCTAGCAGTTACACTGCAAGGAGCAATATTAGCCCTCCGATTATGCTCAAATTCACCTGCACCATTGGATTGGCTCCATGCGATCTTGCATTAATTTTGGAATTTTGGCATTCGACAATTCGACATTCAGGTGACCAAGTGTCTTGACACTCCCAGTCGCGATCCCCAAAAAGGAGCTTTATTGCTCTAGCTCTTTCCTCCATCTCTCACCGATGTGACCAAGGGTTGTGACCACAACCTTTATTCAACAACTACATTTGGTAATTTCGTGTTTCGACACTTCGGCACTCCTGTGGTTATGTTTCTTGCCTCTCCAAGTTGGGATTCTCAAAACTACGAAATGGAGTCGGATCAATGGTCCAAAATCTTGGTGTATTGACGGTCCAAATCTTATCGTGAGTTTGCATCTCGCGATTCTTGTGATGGAGGTTCTTTTCAATCCAAGTCACAATAGGTGAAGCTCCAAGATGGAGCTTAGATCAATGGTTCAGAATCTTGGTGTATTGACGGTCCATATCTCATCGTGATTTCGCATCTCACGATTCTTGTGGTGGAGGGTCTTGTCACTCCAAGTCACGATAGGCGAAGCTCTGAGATGGAGCTTAGATTGACGGTTCACGTTCTTGGTGATCCGACGGTCCTGATATTTTCGCGATCTCACATCTCACTGTCCCTTAGATGAAGGTTCTCGTCACTCCAAGTCGTGATAGGCGAGACTCCAATATGGACTTGGATCAACGGTCCAAAACAAATCTCGATCTGACAGCTAAGATAGTTTCACGATTTCGCATATCGCGAATTCGAGAGGTTAGGGAACCTCGTTCCTTTGACTTTCCAGTCAACGACATGATGATCTTTTGCCACGTGTCCTATGATTTGACGGTCTAGATCTGATCTTGATTCAACGACTCAGATCATATCGCGATTTCTCATATCGCAATTTTGGCATTCTTGTTGCAAAGTGTTTTGACACTCCAACTTCCAGTATCCGAAACCCCGATAGTCAAAACTCTGAAATGGAGTTGGACCACTTCTTTAATCTTGCACTTTAAAGAATGTGGAGGTTCTTCCTGATCCAACGATGGTCGGAACCTGTGCTCAGATCTAACGTGAGATATATGTACTCCATCTTTGTGCTCCTCCTGTCTAGATTCATATCTGACGGTCATCGGGAATTTTGAATGGGATCCAACGATCAATGTCGCTTCTCTGCCCGAGCTTACACATCCTCCTTACTTAGAAAAATTTCTAAGTGTAAAAGGCCTCGAACTTTGATCTGCCTGAGATCCTGAGCACACTATCTATCTTGATATTTGGGAATGAGTTAACCTCGTCCCTGGTGCACACCTACTCAATGTGTGTGACTTTGTGATAATCTTCCTTATCTTACATTGTTCCTGTTTTGCCATTGATGCACACATTGTTCTTTCCATCAATGATAAGAACACACTGTCTGTAAAACATGCCAACACACTTGTCCCACACACTTGAGAACAATATAAGGACCATAAAATTTGGGCACTAGCTTCTGAAAATGCTCTGCCTTGAGGGAAGTTTGCTTGTAAGGTTGCAGTCGAAGAAACATCTTATCCCCTTTTGCAAATTAACGTTCAGGGTGACCTTGATCTGTGTGCTGCTTCATACGATTTTGTGCCATGAAAAAATTCTCTTTGAGGGTACGAAGAATAGCCTCTCAAGCTGTAATTGTTTGGTCAGCCACCTGGACCTTCGAGGCACCCGATAAGTATGAGAGAACTGAAGGTGGAGTTTTTCCATATACCGCTTCAAAAGGAGTCATGCATGTAGATGTATGTTATGAAGTGTTGTACCACCATTGAGCCCACTGATTTTTCTCTTCCGAGGCAAAACACCTCAAATATGTTTCCAAACACTTGTTGACAACTTCCATTTGGCCATCAATCTGGGGATGATAAGTTGTGCTGAGATGCAATTTGATGCCTTGTATCTTGAATAGTTCTTGCCAAAAATTGCTTGTGAAAGTTGGGTCACGATCATAAACAATAGAGTGTGGCATGCAATGAATCTTGAAGACCTGATCCATGAAAATTTGAGCGACTGTGGGTGTTGTAAACGGGTGTTGAAGGGTGCATAAATGAGCATACTTGGAAAGGTGATAAACAACCACCATGATGACTGATTTATTTCCCGATTTGGGTAAGCTGGTAATAAAATCCATAGATATATCCTTCCAAATAGCAGGTGGAATCGGGATTTGTTGTAGTGTGCCTGCAGATTTGACTATTTCTCCCTTGTTGCATTGACACACATCACTTTCAGTGGAAAAATGATGAATTTCCTGTTTCATACCATCCCAGAAAAAGGAACGTTTGATCCTGTCATAGGTTTTGGTGAACTCGGAGTGCCTTGTTGTGGGTGTAGCATGAAGCTCAGAAAGTACCGTGGATTTAAGATTTGAGTTTTTACTTAAATACAAATGGCCTTTGTATCTAAGTTCATCATGGAGCCAAGAGTACCCTGGGGAAGCTGGGGCATTGGAATGCAATTGTTAGATCAGATGCGAACTTTTGGGATCTTGTAGCCATTCCTGGCGAACGGCTTGGAGACAATCTGGTATAATGAATGAAAGAGAAAAAAGGGATCCCTCATATTCATATTTTTGGGAAAGTGTATCCACAACCACATTGTCTTTTCCATTCTTGTAAATGATCTCATAATCATATCCAAAGAGCTTAGTCACCCATTTTTGTTGTTCTGGGGAGGAAATGTGTTGTTATAGAAAATACTTGAGGCTTTGATGGTCTGTCTTAACTTGGAAACATTGCCCCAATATATAAGGGCGCCACAGAACAATGACATGCAAAATAGCCAACATTTCCTTTTCATAGATGGGTTTGCCTAGATTTCTTTCAGATAGTTTCTTGCTGGTAAAGGCCAAAGGTCAACCCTCTTGCATAAGGACAACACCAATTCCTTTCCTTAAGGCATCACATTCCAACACGAAGGTATTTTTGAAATCGGGAAGGGCGAGGACTAGAGTGGTGCAGATGGCCATCTTCAAGGTTTGAAAAACTTGAGCAACAGCTGGAGGCCAAGTGAAAGAGTTCTTTTTGAGGAGAGCAGTGAGAGGTGTTGCAATATTCCCATAATTCTTAACAAACTTGCGATAATACCCTGTTAAGCCCATAAATACATGCAAGATCTTAAGAGTCTTTGGGTGAGGCCAGTCTTGCATAGCTTCAATCTTTTTAGGATCCACCCCGATGCCATTCTTGCCAACCAGATGACCCAAGTATTCTACTTGTAAGGCGCCAAAATCACATTTAGACTGTTTCAGGAAAAGTTGGTGCTAAGAGAGTAGATGGAGAACTCGATCAACATGAGCAAGATGGTTTGTCCAAGTTTTTCTATAGATGAGGGTATCATAAAAGAAAACTAAGACAAAATGGCAGAGAAAACGATGGAAGACATGATTCATGAGGCTTTGGAAGGTGGAGGGGGAATTACACAAGCCAAAGGGCATGACCAAAAACTCATAGTGGCCCTCATGAGTTCTAAAGGAATTATTGGGAATGTCTGCCTCTTTCATACGTATTTTTTGGTAGCCTGAACGAAGATCAAGTTTAGTGAAGAATTGGGTGCCACTCAATTCATCCAGGAGGTCATCAATGATAGGAATGGGGAATTTGTCTTTGATGGTAAGTTTGTTGAGGGCACAAAAGTTAGGAAACATTCACCAAGAACCTTCTTTCTTCAGGACCATGACGACAGGAGAAGAGTAGGGGATTGTATTAGGGAGGATAACGCCTACATTAAGGAGTTCCTGGACCATTTTCTCAATTTCATTTTTTGTGGAAAAGGGGTGATGATACAGACGGATATTGGGAGGAAGGCTTCTGGGTACAAGGGGAATGGAATGATCATGAACACCATGGGAGGAGGGATTCCTTGGGGAGTGGAAAAGACCAATTGATGTTTATAAAGGATGGCTTGGAGGTCTTGCGGAACCGAGGGTGTCTCTGTTGCTTGTATGGCATGGAGTTGGGTGATAACACTAGAATGACCTTTTTTGAGGAGTTTTTCCATGCGATGGAAACTAATGATCTCAGGTGAAATAGTGATGATGCCTTGGAACTTATATTGGTGGCTCTCCTGGTCAAATTGCATGGTTAAGTCTTTTAAATGCATGAGAATGCAACCCAAAGTCCTTAGCTAGTCTGCACCCAACATAATGTCACAACCTCCCGTGTTGATAGAAAACATATGGGAT
This sequence comes from Picea engelmannii, assembly GCA_009831015.1. Taxonomy (NCBI): domain Eukaryota; kingdom Viridiplantae; phylum Streptophyta; class Pinopsida; order Pinales; family Pinaceae; genus Picea; species Picea engelmannii. The sequence goes on along the minus strand of ML778178.1, from coordinate 1,183,260 downwards.
TTCAGGTGGTAGTCACCAATTTGGAGGCACACATTTTCACAACGCCCTCCACATTTCATGGAACCACTATTGGCAATCATGATTTGGAAATTATTGACGACATGGATGTAGCAATGAGTTTCTTGGGCAATGCGTTGATGAATAAAATTATGGGTGCTTCCACTATCAACCAAAATGATGACCTTCTGATGCTTGATGTAACCGATTAGCTTGAGAGTTTGGGGAGCAGAGAAGCCAGTGAGAGCATTGAGGGAAATGACTGGTTCTACTTCGGGAGGGTTTGAGGGAGGGGTTATGTCAGTGGATTCAGGTGACTCAGACACAAGGGGAGTTTCTACATCCTCTTCTGAAATATCCTCGAAGATGGCCATAAAAATATTTTGTTGTTTACACTTGTGGCCCGGGAAATATTTGTCATCACAGTTATAACAAAGGACTTTGAGTTGGTGTTCATCCATTGCATCCCTAGTCAATTTTTGGATCTTTAGTGGAGCAGAGGGAGTAGTGGGATTTATTGGTTTAAGGCGAGGGATAAAGGGGGGTTTTCGGTTTTGAGAAGATACAACTTGTTGTGATTCTTTATCTCTTTTAGTAGCCTCCACCCAACTCTGAGGCCGAGCCATGAGGACATGGGCCTGAAACTCATCCTTGAGGCTGCTGATAAAACACTCTTGGAAAAAGGCATCAGACATGCCCTCTGTTCTAAAAGCTAAGTGCTCAAAGGAAACTATAAATTCTTCCACTATTCCTAATTGTTTCAACTTTTTCAAACGACCCAAATGGTTGGTGCCAATGTCAAAGTGTTCATAAAGCTATTCCACAAAGTGTGTCCAAGCAATATACCCTTGATGAGAAGTTTTTCTCCATTGCCACCATTGCCAACGTTGTTGATCTAGATGGAGAACACCATACCGAAGTTTTTCCAAGTCATCTGTAATGTCGTATAAAGAGAAATAATGTTCCATTTGGGTTACCCAACCAGTGGGGTCCGAGCCATCAAATTTGGTCACATCCACCTGTGGAAGACATAGGTCACGTTGAAAGTGATGGTTATGAAATTTATGGGAATGGGAGGAATGGTCACCTTCAGTATGTGGAGGTGAGGAAGAGGAAGGGTTATATGTAGGGATATGCAATTTGGTGCAGAGTGCCGAAAAGAAAGATTCAAGTTGGGTGGTGAGGTCTTGTTTGATTTCCTCCATTGAGGACTGCATGGTTGTATTGATGGAGACAACATTGGGACTGAGTTGTTTCATTTCTTATTGGGTCTTGATGAGACTAGATTCAAAGGTGTTGAAGCGAGCTTCCAAGTCTTGACTGTGGGTATGGTCCACGAGGATGGGGGAACTGAAAAGGGGCGGGCGGGGTAAAAAATTTTGCAGAAAAATGATATGGATGTATGTGATAAGGACGAAGAGATGAATCCAATGGAATATGTCTCAAATAATGGTGAAAAAAATTACAGAATTTTTTTTTCCACCTGCGGAGTTATACTTTGGTTTGAAGAATACTGCAGTGATGAAATGCCCAAATGCTTAACCGGAAAGAAATGTGTAGTGATTTGGCAACCTGAACACATTTGTGCGACAATGGATCTTGTCTGTTTTAATTTGTTTATGTTTCTGTCCCCAAGGGTTAGGTATTCAAGGGTTCTACAGACAAGGGTTTTCCCTATGCTATAGCTCTCTAATATACGTGTGGGGTCCAACAGTAGTACTCGAACCAATATCTTAGGGAACTGACTAAGGAGGATAGACCGTACCCTTAGACGTACTACCTGACTACCCAGGTACTAGACAGTATCTTCCCGAGTGTTGTTCTCAGTGACACTATAGCAGTCAGGCAGCTGATCGGTTTATCTAAAGAGGGTTTCAGGTAATCTAGGTTGATCCATACACAGGTGTTGTTTGATGCACTACCACTTGAAGGGGTACCAATAGGGGTTACAAGGGTGGCCAACAGATGTGCACTTAAGAACCACTTATATTTCCTGTGTGTATGAATCCCTCAACCATGGGTTTATGCATGTAACGATAGATCTCTGTGGCTTAAAGATGCCAGAATACGTCTCTACCCTGAAAAAAAAAATTAACCCACACTTTCTATTCAGGAAAGTGCTTCGATACCACTTGTAATATACCGGATATAAAAAGTATGAAGAACATAAATAAAATGCTAGAAATGGAGGAATAACAACAATATAACCAGAACAATCACCACAATAGCACTAAAACGATATAAGAACAACAACATAAATAACACTTTGATTATGAAAGCAATGTTCAAAGGCCTCTTCGAGGGGGAAACCTCCAGTTGAGCAGTGCTCTATTACAATATTATCCAAGCTAGGGTTCTCATACCCTCGACTCCTATTTATACTAAATATGTCTATTAAAAGAAGCATCTAGTGGAAGATCCTTCTAGAAGCAGAAGCTTCTATTAGGTCTTCTTACATCCACCTTATTCTATTTTATTGAAAGACATTATTAATATTGAACTTTATTACATCCGAATATATTGTTCTACCTATCTGTGGGTTAGGATCCTAACAATACTCTTCCCATTTAGAAGGATTTTCCAACACATACATTATCATCATGTGCTCAATTACTTGGTTGATTCTCTCTATTTTCACATATGACTTTGAGTGATATTTTGTACTAAAATTTAAATTTGTTTTGAATCCTTTAAATAATTCTTTCCAAAAATTTGAAGTGAATTTGGAATTCTGATTGGATAGAATTTCCTTAGGCACTCCATGTATCCTGACAATTTCTTTCATGTAAATTTGACAATGTTGGATTCCTATGTGTTAGGTTCATTGGGATAAAATGAGGAGTCTTTGTGAGCTTATACACCACTACCATAATGAAATCATGTTGCTTCATTTTTCTTGGAAAATTGATAATAAAATCTATTGAAACAACTTCCCATTTCCACTCAGGAATGGGAAATGGTTGTAGCAATCCAGCTAGATATCTAAGATAAGACTTTACCTTTTTACATTCCATGCATATGGCTATATACTTAGCCACATATTTCTTCATTCCTAACTAAAATTATTGGATTCTTATGGCTATAATTGTCTTCTAATGTCCCGTGTATCCCACATAAGAAACATTGTGCACTTCTTCTAACACCAAATTTTTTAATTTTTTTAATTTAGAAACATAATTTTTTTCCTATACAAGAGAAAATTTCCGTCTTTCAGTAGACAGTCTTTATATTTATGTTGTAAATTACATTGTTGTATGCTTTCCTTAATTTTTAAATAAAGATGGTTTGATTTTACAACCCCTAAAATTATTATTTTTAAATATGTCTTGTACGTTTTTATGGTTGTAACATGCATCTCATGCACCCTCCTGTTGAGCGGATCAACCACTTTGTTCTCTTCACCTTTAATATGCTTTATATTAAAATCATATTCATTGATAAATTCCACCATATAACTTGTATGGCATTTAATGTTGACTACTCAAACAAATATTTCAGACCACAATGGCCTATCCTTAGCTCAAACTTTTTCCCCATGAGATAATGCCTCCATATTTCTAAATAATGAATTATGGATGACAACTCTAAGTCACACATGGAATAATGTCTCTCATTCTCTTTCATTTTTCTTGACTCATAACATATCAAATTATGATTTTGTGTAAGGAATCCACCAATTCCCTCCTTGCATGCATCTATGCACACAACAAAGTTATCATTCGGATCAATAATTTTTAAAATTGGTGCAATTGTAAGCAATTCCTTCAAAAGTTGAAAATTTTCTTCACTCTTGGAGGTCCATTCAAATTTGATCCCCTTATTTTGCAAAGAAGTGTTTTCATGTGCAATCTTTAAAAATCCTCCAATAAATCTAATGTACTAACCTGCAAGTCCCATGAAGGACCTGACCTCCATTACATTCCTTAGTGTTGGACATTCTATGATTTTCTTAATATTTTACGGATCCACTACTATACCTTCCTCTAAAATTATATGGCCCAAATTATGGATCTATTTTTTGTAAAATGAACATTTGCTTATCTTGGCATATGATAGATGATCTCTTAACACTTGTATCACCATCCTCAAGTGATTCTCATACTTTTCCTTTTACTTAGAATAAATAAGTATGTCATCCAATAAGACTATGACAAACCTATCCAAGTAATTTTTTAATATTCCATTCATCAAGCACATAAAGACAAATTTGTTAATGAAAATCACACCAATACAAAGTCATAATTCTCATACCTAGTTTTAAAATTTTTCATGATGATATATTCATCTACGATGCTTACTTGATGGTACCCTAATCTCAAGTCTATCTTGGAAAATACCTTTTCTCCTTGTAGTTGATTGAAGATATCGTTGATTCAGGGAAGAGGGTACTCATCCTTCACTATAAATTTATTTAACTACCTGAAGTCAATGGATAACCTCAGGGTCCCATCCTTCTTCCTCAAAAAGAGAATTGGTGCTCTCAAGGTGAGACACTTTAACACAGCCGCCTACCCCATAGGGTCTCTGCGCTCGACCTCCCCGTCAAAAGGATCATTCTAATTCCCCTTTTTGAGCCAGAGTGACTCTTTGATTCCTCAGTGGAATCTCTGTTAAAAANGCTCTTTTTCCTCACGGTCTTCTCCACTCTGACCGCTGCCTCTTCCTCAATAGGAAATATATGCTTTTGGGGTTCGGGGTTTCCTGATCCCCGATGTCAAGAGTTCTTTGTCCTCTTGAATCCTCGATCTCTGATTTACTAATTTCCCGATATGGATTTTCTCACCTTAGCCCCTCCTGGCTATGCCCTAGTCCATGTGACCAGTTCTCATAAGACCACGACCTTATCTTTCTTTCGGGGTTTTAGGCTTCGAAATCATGATATGCTCTAACTTCAGTGAGCCCTCCAAGCTAGACTCGTGGTCCATGTGACCTCCCTTTATATGATCACAGTCCTATCACCTTTCGGGATTTCAGGGTTTCTAATGTCGAAGTGTATGTGACCTCTTGTCCTCCGGATCCCCAATTCTCCGAATCCTGATATCCCGATAGATGACTTTTCCTTTCAGGAAATTTCCTGAATGCTTTGATCTCCTCCACGTGTCCTCCTATGATGGATGGTCCTGATCTCTTCGCACGATTTCAAGACTTCAAATGCTCTAGACGTCTCATCTTTAGGATTCACAATTTTCCGAATCCTGAAATGCCGATGGACTCTCCTATCGATATTTCTTTTTCGAAGGCCTCGATCACTGCCACGCGTCCTGTCAAGATGGACGGTCCTGATTTACTCTCAGGATTTTGCAACTTCAAATTCCGAAGTGTCCCAGCATCTTGTCCTCGAAACTCTCGAAGTGCCAATGGACTCCCGATCTCCACCACGTGTCCCAACCGATAGACAGTCCTGATTTAATCTCGGGATTTCACGACTTGCGATGCCCCGAAGAAACAATTTCTCTGTCAACTCAAAACCCTGGTGGCCGATGGGTTCTCGATTTCCGTCACGTGTCTCAATAGATGGACGACCCAGATTGATTCTAGGATTTTCACCATGGAGATTCCCGATGTCCTGTCATCGTGATTATCGATTTCACGAACGCTAAAATCCCAATGGCCACACCTCTCGTCAGGACTTTTCTCCTTTTCTTATGAGGGTTTAAACCTCGAGCAACTTTTTTCTGATCCAACAGTTGATGGGGTTTCAACACTTCTTGATGAAGTGTCTCCACCGTCCGTTCCACTGATCTTCTACGCACACCCCAGAGATTAAAATCTGCGCGTCTTCACCTGATCCAATGGTTGACGGGTATCTGAATGAGATCCAATGGTTCACGATCTCCTCTTCTGTGTGCTCCTCCTACTCTCTCCTGGACGTGAAATCTTCAATGGTCCAGATCTCCTTCCTAGTATGATCGGACGGCTGCTATGCCTTCCCTTGAGCTTCAACGCCTTCTTCCGGAACTTGGAAGAATCTCCAGTTTCTCAAAGACCTCAACCTTTTCCTTTTTTTCTCCTCTGTGAACTCCTTTACTTTGAGTTCTTTCGCCCGTATATGAAAACGTTGTCCCTCCAGAGCTTTGGGAATTCTGAACTCTCCAAAGAGTTGTTCGACCTCTGCATTCCTTGGAGCTATAGTTCTGTGCGTTGAAAGTACTACTCCTCCTGAGATTATCCTTGAATCCCCAAGGGATTCTTTGAATTCTACGCCTCTCCAGAGTCTTCACACACACAAAGTGCTATCTCTCCTGAGCTTCTCAACCACTCTGATCTCTAAGGAAATAAATCCTTCTTCCTTTCTCCTGTAGATGGAGAATTTGGGATACCCTCCTGACTATCCTTTGCTCAAGCAACCTCTTGCTGAGTCTTTTAGGGTGTTCAACAACCCTGTGAAAATCCCTAAATGGAATCTTCCTTCAAATTCTAGAACTCGACAGAGTTCTCTTCTTCTCTATGCCAACCTGCACACTGTCTCAATTCCCTCCTGGAAGTATGTCTTCTCAAAGAACATCCAAAAGTTGTGTGCTCTTATGTACACCTATATACCTTCTCAATGCCCACTTGGCAGATCTCTCAGAATCCTCAATGATTCTGGTTCTCCTTGAACTCACAGAAGAGTTATTCTCAATTCATCACTATGCATATACTCAATGCCCACTTGGCAGAGCTTCACAGAACTCACTCAGAGATTTTGTTTGCAACTGTGTTTTCTCATACACAGCCTTGCCTCCAAGGTATCCAATAACCTTGAAGTCTTCCTCCTGAGTTGATGAATTCAACTGTGTGCCCACCTGGCACGTCTTTGTCTGAATCCACAGAGTTCATAAGTGATTCTGTGCACTGGTATTTAGAAACCGCAGTACTCTGTCATGCCCTCCTGGCATGAAACCACAAAGAAACTCAAGCCTGAAAATCAAACACACTCCTGCAAATGCCTAGCATACATATACAACATAAATTCATAGCTTAAAATAGAACACACCAATACATCCACATAAGATAGAAATACATGCAGGAAAAACTGCTTCTGTTTGTATTAAAATGGAAAATGCTTGTTTACAAAGGTGTTCCTGAGCATGGCCAGTAACAAGGTCTCGACTCCTCTCTTATGCTCTCTACTCGCAGATTCTCTTCTATTCTATCTTCTCTTTTTCAAAATGAGATCCTCCTAAGATATTTTTACCTGAGGGGGGCTCTTAGAGCTCTTCCCTCTAATCTACCTACCCTATTCCATTACATTGAATGGCTGTCTAGTCCACAAATCAGATCTAGATCTTAGCCTTACAAACATTAAAGGCCTACCTACTCTAATGCCTGCACAAAGGCACGACTCGATGTCTCAACAACCTACAACATTAATTACATTCAATTCAAAATTGAATATGAAGGTTGCGCCTTTCTTCATCCTTGAATGCATGTGCTGACGCGGCTGGTTGGCTGACTGGTTGATGTGGAGAGATGCTCTTGCATCACACTTGGGTGTATGTATCCATTTTTTGACAATTCTTATAGCTACATTTGCAATTTCTTCAACTTCAGGGAGCTCATATTGTAAGGAGTTTTTGATACTTGAGTATATTTAGGAATTATATCAATAGAAAAATATATATCTCTCTTCGGTGATAAACCTGGAATCTCCCCAAATAAATCCTTAAATTATTTTATCACTACAAAATTATCAATATTTGGACTCTTATTCTTTGTCGGCTCTTCCACATGGGAAGAAAATAATCGATATCCTCTTTTGAAACATCTCTTTAACTGCAAGGATGAAATTTCCCTTATATAATTGTGTCTTGGGATCTTTTTCAACAAGATTTGTTTTCTTTTTTCATCAAGATATTTAAATGTCTTATTATGTCAATCTAGGATAGAAAGATGTTTGTAAAACCAATCCATTCCAATTAAGATATCATATGATCCTAATGGAATGATATTTATATCAACAATTATATTGATTCCATTCAAATCTATTAGAAAACTTTTGATAAATTCATTGATCCTACTTTTGGTTCCAGTGGCTAGCTAAAACAAACATGATATTTCAAGATAACTCTTTTTCAAATGAAATCTATCCATTCATTTAGGATCAATGTAGCTATGGATTTATTTTGAATCAATTAAGATAAAAACAAGTTGATTGGTAATATTACCTTCCACCCCAAGCATGAGAGATTGATATTCTTCATGTCGATCTTCCAGGGCTGCATATATCGTTGGAATATTTCTTCCCACATATTCCATTGTAGTTGCTTCATAAAGGTTGTGAATAGTTCTCGTTTTTCATTCTTTATGAGGGAAATCTATATAAAAATGCTATCCTTTACATACCCAACATTTGATTGGTAGTCTTGGTATTTTTTTTTGAAGATTATTCCATCTTCGAATCACTCCAAGTTGCTTGGATTTTTTGATATACATCATGATTGTTTCTAAAATATGGAGGAGGTTTGAAACATCTTATCCTTTGTTCCACTTTTTCCTTCTTCTTGTATTTCCAATACTTCTAGAATGTTTCTCTACATTTACTCTGCTCATACAAGTAATTAGCCTTCCTTATTGTCTCCTCCAAAGTATTTGTCTCATGAAATTGTATTTTCACCTCATAAAATGATGGACGTCTAATCAAGAATATCTCTATTTTTACTTTCTCATCTTTGATAAAACCCACATATATTTACAACTCCAAGAGCTTCCTATCATACTCATCCACAGTCATATTTCCTAGCTTGACTTCAAAGAAATCTTTCAGTCATAGTAATTATCTAAAAGATAATGATGATATAAATATTTCTTGAACTGATTCCAATTTTATTTCCATTGATGTGCTTTTCCTACTTGAATCGATTCCACCACATAGAATCCTTTCCTCGCAAATGGTATATGGAAATCCTGACTTCCAAGTTTGAGGAATATTTGTGTAGATGGAAATCCTATTCTCCATTCTTGCTTTTTGGATAGAAAATTGGTGGCTTAAGATTCATGAGTTATGCCTTCAAATTGTCCAATTCATGCCTTCTCCTTTAATTCTTGAAAGGAGATATTTCTAGTTTTCTCTATGTTTCTTCATATAAATGTTGTTGAGTAAATAGGTGAGTGATGTGTTTTGTGAGTCCTCCTAACACTCCTTGAATTACTAGATCCTCTATAATTCTCTCTTCTTCCATGGGGTCTACCTCTTTCCTCATGTCTTAAATTTTCTCCAAATCTGACTTTCTTTTGCAACTACTTTATAATTTGTAGAAATTGAGAATTTATATCATTTTCCTCCTCCCGAGGTCTTATTATTCTCTGATTATTCTATCTATAAATCTCTACTTCCATTCTTAAGCTCATCATGGTATCTATTATCTCTATTGGCTCTCGTTTTCACCTATTCCCATTAGACTTTGTCTCCTCATTGCTTATGCTAATTTCCAAGACCATCACTTCTTCCTCATGGCTATGGCTTCCTTGGGTATATTCCATGATTTTAGTCCTCATAATTATACAAAATGTGCATGAAGCTAAATTCTATTAGATAATAACAACTCTACAATTTTGGAAAGATTATGCATAATTTCTTCGTTTTTAAGGCCATCATTCAACTTCTTTTAATTTTCTAAGATTTTTTGGTTCTCAAATCCAAATTATGGGTAGATGAGATGTTTCTACTCTTCAATATATTTCCATTGACTACTCTCTCTCTCTCTCTCTCTCTCTCTCTCTCTCTCTCAATTCTAAGATTTGAGATAAAATTTATGGCCCTTTAAAATCAACAAATTTTCCCTTTATAATTGACTTATTAGTACAACTATTCTTAGAGGCCAACTTCTACCGCATGTAGAAGAAAATCTGTCAAGAACTAGAGTTTTTTATTTATTGAGAACATATCTTATTTATGTGGTGAACACCCAATAACCTTCATAACCGTGATATGCTGCTCTAGTCTCATTATGAAAAAATATGAAATTGACTAATTTTTCCTTTTTGTACTTTTCCTAGACTTGGAAGTTTTAGCTAAACTGACTATCTCGCAGTTCTAGGAAAAATTCAATAAATAAAATTTATATGCCTATATGAGTAGATAAAATGTCAAGTAAATGAAATTTCTAGTTATGTTATCTAGGGTCTCTTTTCTCTGAAGATATCATGAATCCCCAAAACATGGTATGGAATGGTGGATTTGGCCCTATTTTGGCACCTCCACTCCACACTCTTTGCATTTAGGCGAAATACCTCACTATGTATTTTCATGCATGGTCTTGCTCCTTGCTATTCAAATTTCACCTAAAATAGGGCCTCTATCACTATAGAACACCCCATTCTTAAAAAAAATCTAGTTTACATTTTCTAGAAATATGGAGTTGAATCAACAAGTGGGATTCATTGGTACATTTATGCCTCTTGACACTATGGAATTAACGTCATATTTTCATTCGTATTTGAGAAAATCTTCCCCTATTATGGCCAAAAAACGATTTTGGCTCCATACATTTTTTATGCACCTTTATCTTTGTTGACATGTCATCCTTTCTGATGTGGTTGATATGTGGTTGATGACTTGAAATAGGTGTCCACCTATCACCATGTGAGGTGGCCATGCCATCTAATTTCCCCCCTAGGTACCCCATCATCCTATGGGACATCACCTTCTCTTTGTATCTCTTCTCTCTTCCTTATTTCTCCATCACCCTTATTCTCTTTTTTTTTTTCTTTTCATTTTCTTTTATTTATTTTATATTTACAAGCCCATTGTACCCGAATTCCACATGGAACCCTTTGATTGGTCCTAGAAATTCAGTGGGTCCCATCCCTCACCTTTTTCCCTACAACACATCTTGTTCACGTGATAGATCAGACGATAGAGGATGGAGGAAGATCGACATTGTATATTGATATTGGAGCTCAATATGGAGGGAAGTTGATGAAACAAATAGATTTATACCCCCAAAATTCTCTTCGTATACATTTCATTCTATCATTGAAATTGGATCATATGGAAACATTTCAAAACCACCCTAAAAAGATCTGATACCACTTATGGTTTTGAGTCCGCCACCATCGCCTACCACTCTACCACTATGGTTAGCTACTGTGGCTCTACCTCTATGGAACTGGAACCATGGAAGTCTCTTTTGCCACTTCCACATCACTTTACACATGGCTTCCACCTAGTCTCCACCTCATCACATACAAAACATTTCCCATTTTTTCAAAATTATGAAAATTCCCAAATTTTCAAAAATTTCTATTTTTGAAATTGTCCTTCTTGAGGACCATGGAACTCTATAATTTTCCTTCCCATGGCCAATTTCAGTCATGTGCATGTCAATTCAACCTCTACAATTGAAACATAAAAATCCCATGCTAACGTTTCAACATATTTTACCACAAATTGGGGCATTTTCACAGTTTCACCCAATTTCTTCCATTTGTGGTGAGAAATTCATAAATTCGGAAAATTCTAGGCCTAAAGTCACTTAGATAGAGGTTAATTTTATAAGTTTTTACCCCCAAGACTCAATTTCCCCAATTCTGCTTGGGATTTTTTTTGTCAATTAATTTAAAGGAATCCTTTAAAATTTTGCATCTACAAATTTCTTCTTTAGTGTGTTGAACCTGATAGCTATGATACCACTCTGTAATGTACCCAACCACCCTTGTGCCCACTAGGATGGTGCGGTACCCATAAATTATCCGATTTCCACAATTTCACAATACCATTAAACTCTAATACTAAATAACTATTCTTTCCTGTCATATGGTGAAATTATACATGCAAAATGACATGAACTCATACAAATAATGTAAACACACAAATGTGAATTAAAAAAAAAAGGTTTAATCATATAGCAATTAAACTCACTTTCATACATTATGAACAAAATAAAAGCATATATAACATAAAAATTATCTTCGATAATGAATTAAACCAACTGGTTGCTAACGTAAGATGTTCCTCCTAGCCATAAGTATTATTGCACCAAGTATTTCTACAATAGTCCACCCCCCTATGCCGGGTCTATAAATCCACAAGGACGAACAAGAAATTTCTCAACCTAGTTCCCACTAGTTGTCTTAGCGTAATCATTCATGCAACCATCCCAATAACCAGCTCTCACCCCCCCTTAAGTATGCACAACCCAAAGGGTGGATCCCCTTATTTGCAATTCATTCCCTCACAATACCATTCCCCTTGCCAGGTTTCAATATAGTTTGGCTAGAAAAATATCAATGCTAGGATCTACATGGATTATGAGTATAAATTTTCACAATAGATATATAGTCCACCCCCCTTCACAAGCTTGGATTCCTTCCTCTTCCCATTCATACTAGGATAGAATGATGGTAGAATGATGGATAGATAATGGAAAGAATCCCCAAATAATTTTTTTAAGTATACATGCTTTGAAATTGCCACTTCATACTCAAAGAACTACACTTGAGACATTTTCCTAAACTTAGGCTAAAATGCTCATGTGACTCTTTGAAATATAATATTATATTTGGCATTGAGCCCTCTTTTTAGGCTTCCTGTCCCCCTCTCATTCCTCTCTCTTGCAATCATATCCCCCCATCATTTTATCCCCCCTCTTCTTTTAGCCAACAATGTATTTTTTATTAATAACTTTAATGTACATAATTTACATTCCTTGGGCCTCATCCATACTATTCATATCACAACCTAATTTTCATATTTATATTACATTACATTATGGGGATCAAAACTAGGGTGTTACAACATATCTAGTTCTAAAGGATGTCCTCATTTTGTCTCCCTTATGAGGAAAATATCTGCATGTGTCCGCTCCTTTACATCCCCAACATTTAATTGTTGGTCTTGGTCTTTTTCGTGAAGATTATACCATCTTTGAATCACTCCGAGCTTCTTGGATTTACTGATATACATTAGGAATGATCCTAAATAATGGATGATGTTTGAATCATTTATTCGTTTGACCCATCTTACGGTTCTTCTTACACCCCCAATACTTTAATACTACTACGCTTCCTTTGTTATGTTCATACAAGTACTTATCCTTCCTATGGCCTCTTCTAGATTCTTTGGTTCATCAAACCATGTCATATATCTATAGAGTGATGGTACTCCACTTAAGAATATCTATATTTTCATCCTCTCATATTTGATAAATCCCACATACCTTAGTATCTCTAAATAAATATTTTCGTACTCTTCCATGGATATATTTCCCAACTTGAGCTCAAATAACTCTTTCATCCTTTTATCATGATAATTCTATGAAATACATTGTTTCTAGAAATATTTCTTAAACTACTTCCATTTGATGTTCTTTTGATTGATGTTCTTGGCTTTCTTCATCTATTCCCACCACATATAATCCTTCCCTTTCAGATGGCATATGGAAATATTATCTTACAATTTGGATGACTATGTATGAAGATGAAAGTACTTTCTGATCCCAAGAAACCAAGATATATCCTATTCTCCTTTTTTTTCTCTCTGTTAAAATTTGGTGGATTAATTTTCTTGAGCTCTCCATGTAAACTTCCCACTTCATGCCTTATTTTCTAATTCCTAATAGGCAACACTTCTGGGCTACTCTTTGATTATTTAGATGAATGCACCTTCCTAGATAAATGAGTAGGTAAGTAATGTGGTTTACAGTTCCTACTAACACTGCTTGAGTTCCTATACCCTTTGTATTTATCCCTTCTTGCATGAATTATTCCTTCTTCCTCATGTCTTGAATTTGATCCAACTATGATTTTCCGTTGAATTTTTTTCAAAATCTGTAGCAGTTGAGTGTTTATATTATTTTCCTCCTCCTAAGATTTGACTATTCTCTCATTATGATATCAATAACTCTCCATGTCCATTGTTAAACTCTTCATGGTATCTATCAACTATTCCAACTCTACCTTCTATACTTCTATGTCCATTGAAATCTATCTCCTCACTGTTCTAAATAATATTTAGGTCTCTTAATTGTTCCTCTTGAATGTTAGTGTTGGAACATCAAGTTCTGATGGTTCAACACACTTCTCCTATAATCAGTTGGTTAGGTGGTTGACCTACATTTGAAAACAATCGATCAAGTGATTGACCATATATCTACATAAATCAATCTAGTAGTCGACAAGCCCTTCGATTGGATATTTGACCAACAATTGAAGATATTTGGTTAGTGGATCAACCAACCAAAAAATTGACTACGAATTGGTTGCATGGGTGGTCGATTCAAGAATCCTTGTAGAACTTACTTGATAGTGTCAATTTTACACAGTCAACTCTAACAACCAATGGTTATATGTGGACAAGATCCTCCCAATTTCAAGGAAGTTGGTTATATCTTGAAGCTATAAATAGAAGGCCCAATGGGTCATTATCATCAAGTGGTAAAGTGATATAATTGTTCTGTACAATATGTCCATTATGAATTGTGATGTTCTGATCATAGTGTGTTGTGCTTAAGTGTTGTAATAGTGTCTTTAGACACCACCTTTCCTGTCTTCAAAATCTTGTTTCCTCTTTTATTATATCCAATACTCTTTTTTTGTTTCGTGTCAAGTTACACCCAATCCCCAACATGGTATCAGATGTGATGGATTGAAACCTCACCTATATATGGAAATCCTCTTCTCCCTTTTTTTTTTCTCCATAAAAAATTGGTGGCTTGAGATTCATGAGTTATCCTTTCAAATCGTCCAATTCTTTCCTCCTTTGATGCCTGAAAGGAGATGCTTCTAGGTTTCTCTATAATTCTTCATATAAATGTTGTTGAGTAAATAAGTGAGTGATGTGGTCTATGAGTCCTGCTAACACTCCTTGAATTCATGGATCCTCTATAATTCTTTCTTATTCCATGGGGTATGCCTCTTTCCTCATGTCTTGAACTTTCTCCAACTCTGACTTGCTTTTGCAGTTGCTTCAAAATTTGTATAAATTCGGTATTTATATCATTTTTGTCCTCATGAGCTCTGATTATTCTCTCTATATCTTTCTATTTCCACTCTTAATATCATCATGGTATCTATTATATCCACTAGCTCTACTTTGCTCCTATTCCCATTAGACTCTGTCTCCTCATTTCTTAAGCTAATATTCAAGACCATCACTTCTTCCTCATGGTTATGAAGTCCTTGGGTATATTCCATGGTTTTAGTCCTCATAATTCCACAAAATGTGTATGCAGCTAAATTCTACCAGATAAGAAAAACTATGCAACTTTGGAAATAGTATGCATAATTTCTCCCCTTTTAAGGCTATTGATTAGTTTCTTTAATGTTTTTGAGAATTTGTGTTGCTCAAATCCAAATTATGGGTAGATAGGATGATTCTACTCTTCAAGATATTTACATTGACATCTCTCTCTCTCTCTCTCTCTCTCTCTCTCTCTCTCAATTCTAAGATCTGAGATGAAATTTATGGCCTTCTAAAATAAACTATTTTTCCCTTTTATACTTGACTTATTGATACAACTATTCTTGGAGGCCAACTTCTACCACATGTAGAAGAAACTATGTTAGGAACTAGAATTTTGTTTGTATTTGGAACATATATTATTTATGATGGTGAACACTGAATATCTTTCAAATTCATGATCTGATGCTCTAGTCTCATTATGCAACAATCTGAAATTGACCACTTTGTCCTTTTTGTATTTTTCCTAGACTTGGAATTTTTAGCCAAACTAGCTATCTCCCAAACTAAGTAGTTATGGGAAAACTTCAATAAGGAAAATTTATATGGATAGATGAGTAGATAAAATGTCAAGTAAATGAAATTTCTAGTTCTATTATTTGGGCTATCTTTTCCTCCTCTAAAGATATTAGCAATCCCCCAAAAGTGGTATGGAATAGTGGATTTGGTCCTATTTTGGAACCTCCACTCCACACTTTTTGGATTTAGGCCAAATTATTCACTAGGTATTTTCATGCTTGGTGTTGTTCCTTACTATTCAAATTTCACCTACAATAGGGCCTCTGCCATTGTATACCACCCCATTCTTAAAAAATAACTAGTTTACATTTCCTAGAAATACGTAGTTGAATCAACAAGTGGGCCTTGTTGGCACATTTATTCCCCTCAACACTATGGAATTAAACTCATAGTTTCATTTGTTTTTGAGAAAATATTCTCTTATTATGGCCAAAACAAGATTTTGGCTCCATACATTTTTAATGCACCTTTATCTTTGTTAACATGGCATCCTCGCTAATCTGGATGACATGTGCCCGATGACATGACATGGGTGTCCACTTATCAATAAGTGAGGTTTCCATATCATTTTCTTGGCTACCTAGGTGCCCCATCATCCACTAGGTGATCCAGAATCGGATCCAGGAGCCTGATAGGGCTAAAAAAGGCTTAAAATGAAAGTGCTCAGAATCTGATGAAACCAATGTCATTGCGTCCGTCTCATCTTCCTGATTCTGGCCATATGTTTACTTCATCAAACGGGCTTTGTATGCGAAAGATATCACATTTCGTTTGAGAACCCAAACAGGGGAAAAAAATGGGTGACTATACAGTCCGTACAGTTCCACGTGGCAGGCTAACTGTACAGGCCATACAGTTGATGTGGTAGGCTAACTGTACAGGTTGTACAATTGATGTGGTAGCTCTTGGTGATGACATGTGGCAGGTGATGTGGCATACGACAGGGATTGGACCAATCAGAGGGTGACACGTGTCACCACTGTAAGGGTGACACGTGGCACAGGCTGACATGGCAGACACAATGGCATGCTGACAGGGAAGTGACGTGGCAGTATGGAGCTGACAACCCGGTAGACATTTGGTCCAATCTTGTGTTGACAAGTGGCATCATATTCGGATAATGGGAAGGTGCCACGTGGCCCAGTCATGGGCTGCCACGTGGCACCCTATGGTTGGCTCGTTGGTTTGTGCAAAATATGGGGTCTCCACTGGAGTCGAACTCTTGACCTCCTCCAAGCTACGGACTGGCAGGACCAGGCTAACCGCCCGCTCCACTGGTGTTACTTATTATGTATGTGCTAAAAAATTTATTTGAATTGAATTTAATTGACATTCGGAGGGGGGAAAGGGTTGGGGCTTAGTCCCAGCCCTCGGCACTTAACATCTGACGTGACCTCCACGAGAACTAGGAGCCAAAAGCACAGAAGCATGGGGACTAGCCCCGTCTCTTTGGGGATTCGGTCCTATCCACCACCCGATATAACCGGGGTCTATCCCTACCAAAAGGGCGCAGGGGGTTAAGTTGTTAGCCCGTGGTCCTATCCACATACCACAGAACCAGGAACCAGCCTGGACAGAGGGGCTAGCGCGCCCGGAGGAATAGTGCCTGGCCACATGGAGGCGCCCATGTGACCCAGGGCATGAAGAAAAAGGGGTTGCACCCATATTTTTATACAAAGTGGTTTTTTTATATAATGTTTGGGATTTTTAATTGATTTTAGCCTGTTAACAGTGGATTTTGGCCATTTTTGGGAGATATTGGGCATTTTTGGAGCCCAAATTTTGGGAGGAAGTTGGGGATGGATAACCAACTTTAGATCTATAAAAACCAGTCCTGTTTGAGGCCATGAAGGACAATCAGAGTAGAGTTATGCTGAAAGGAAGCCAAGCCAAAGCCATTTTTATGCAGGGAAGCTATTGAGGAGCAGACGCTTGCGGGCCATTTCTGGGAGCTCTGGTCATCTATTTTGCATGCCGTTTCTTTTGCTAGATTCTAGAGATATGGAAGAACATGAAAAACTCAGTATTGTAGCCAATTGGAACTGCTACGATGTATTTTTTGAGCTTTGAATAGAAATAAAGAAGCCTCCCGCACAGAGACAAAGGCCCAGAGACGTAGGCAACGTTGTGCCAAACTCCGTTATCAATTCTCTTGTTATGGTTTGTTGTTTATTACTTCATTTCAGATCTGCATATATGTATATGGATGTCATAGTTCCTCTTGTTTCCTCATTCTTTCATTAATCTTCTTAAAAGGGTTAATTAACACATGCAATTAAAAACTAAACCACAGTCATTAAAAGATCTTTATAGATCACTAGGACATCCTCTTCTCTCTCTCTCCTCTCTTCCTTATTTCTCCATTACCTTTATTCTCTTTCTTCTTTTTTTTCTTTTCTTTTTGTATATACAAGCCCACCGTTCCTGACTTTCCACCTGGAACCGTATGATTGGTCATGTAAATTGGGTGGGTCCCATCCCACACCTTTTTCCCAAACACACAAATTGCTCACGTGCTAGATCGGATAATAGAGAATGAAGGAAGATTGACATTGTATATTGATATCAGAGCTCAAGATGAAGGGGATTTGTAGCATCCCCATCCCCAAGATGGGTTATTCCGCATAAAAATTTCCTCTCTGATACCATTAAATTTACAATATACCAGGGATATGATTACAATTATGCATTCCTATGCACTTCTAACAATATATAACCTTAAGAAAAATTAAAACAGAAAAACCCATAACAAGAATAACATAATTGATCACATAGAATTTCATACAAGCACATAATAGACACTTATCTTTTGTAAATAAATAACCAAATGTGTGCATACCTCAGAATATCCTAATAGCCATATACTTTACTACTCATAAGCTCTCAGTAGTTGGTCATGCCTGAGTTAGGGCCAAAACTCCATAAGGGCATAAGAATCCTAAGTCAGGATAAGGTATATCAATATCATAAATGTTGAGACTAAGGTGACAAATCCAGTAATAATCCTACAGCCTCTCATTCCCCATAGCCCGTCCCACCCCGGGAAGTGTAAGCCTTCTTTGTTTAATAGTCTTTTGGATGTCCCACTTCCCTTCTAGGGCTTTAGCAACAGACCAGACATGAAGTCTCAAATCCCTGTAGCTATAGCTTGGAACACATGGAAATAATTCCCAACAATTATCTCACCTGGAGGGAATTATCACTGTCTTGGCAACCCTCTTCTTCAATTCAAATAGTAGTTACAAACAAATCCAAAGCTT
The DNA here is from genome assembly GCA_009831015.1 of Picea engelmannii. Lineage (NCBI taxonomy): Eukaryota > Viridiplantae > Streptophyta > Pinopsida > Pinales > Pinaceae > Picea > Picea engelmannii. The sequence continues at coordinate 1,164,324 of ML778178.1, read as the reverse complement.
CCCAAGTACATTTATGGATGATGGATGGTAGAGTGTACATATGGAAATAGTGGATGAGAGAATATTGAGAGAATGATGGAAATTACATTAAGTTATTAGTTTAAGAATGCATATTCTCAACTTTACACTTTTCATGTTGGGAGTTACCTTTTCCCCACTTTCCCCCACTTGGTGATATGTTCCTCATCCCGAGGAACTTAGGATAAACTATAATATAATTATACTTTAGGAAATATTAATATAATATTCATTCGGGCTTAAGCCCCATTGACTTGACCCCTCTTCCTAGACTCTTATCCCTCCTTTCCCTTCAAGTGGAGTTCTATCCCCCCATACCCTTTTTGTCTGGTTGGTCTGTAACAATGATGTATTTGTATTAATAATCTAAGTGTGATTACATATTATAAAGATAGGTTTGTTTTCTTTTTAGCATCCAGGTTCTCCAACCTATTAATCACATAGGTTCTATGGCCTCAAAATATTTATACAAAGGCACTTTGATCCAAAATATACTATCTCACTAGCCTATATGTACATTTACAATTGGGGTTTGGCCTAGGGGTATTAAATTCCCCTCCCCCTTAATTATGTAGTGTCCTCAGTGCATTATATACACATGTGCAATCCAAAAATATTCAAAAATATTCAAAAAGATGTGGGTACTCCTCCTGCATGGCATTTTCATGCTCCTGGGTTGCATCTTCAGGATCATAACAAGTCCACTGGTTCTTTACCAACCTTATTGCTTGATTCCAGAATAGCTTGAATTTCTGATCCAATATGCACACTGGCTTAACTCATAAGTCTCCTTCTTGCTCCAACTAAATTAGATTCCAATCAATTACATGATTAACATGAAGCACATACTTTTTAAGCAAAGACACATGGAACACATTATGAATTCAAACAGATGTAGGAAGTTCAACCATTTATCAATAAGGCCAATCCTCTCCAATATCTCAAAAGGTCCACAATATCTCGCTGCAAGATTTGAACAATTTTCCAACTTCAAGGAACTTCTCTTGGGCTTCACTTTTAAGAAAACACGGTCAGAAAATTTAAAATCTTTGTGAGTTCTACCCTTGCCAGCATATCTTTTCTACTTGTCTTGGGAAACCATTAAGTTTTGTTTTATTTTCACCATCTATTCTTCCATTACCCTGAGCAATTTTGGCCCAACCATTTCTCTGTCTTCTACGTTGTCCTAGCTCACTGACATATTGCACTTTCTTCCATATAATACCTCAAACAATCTCATGTTCAAATATCCATGATATCCATTATTATAATAAAACTCAACTAATTGTAGGTAATCTTCTCATTTTGATGGCCTATCCACCACATACATCCTTAGCATAACTTCAATCACTTGATTGACCCTCTCTATTTTCTCATCTAACTCTAGATGATAGGTTGTGCTAGAATTCATATTCATCCCAAATACTTTGAATAACCCCTTCCAAACGTTTGATGTAAACTTGGGATCTTTGTTAGATATAATTGCATTAGGCACACCATGAAGCCTGAAAATTTCCCTCATATAAATATCTGCAATGTTAGTTTCCTTGTGAGTTAGATTCACTGGAATAAAATGAGCATATTTAATGAGCTTATCCACCACCACTATGATGGAATTATATTTCTTGGATTTTCTGGGGATCTTGGTGATGAAATCATTTATCACCACTTCCCATTTCCACTCAGGAATGGACAATGGATGTAGCAAACCAACTGGATGTTTGTACTCAACCTTGACCTTCTAACATTCTAAACATCTAGTTATATAATTAGCCACCTCTTTCTTCATACCAGACCAAACATATTGGCTCTTGGCATGTGAAGAAATAAAACAAAAGAAGATGAGGAAAATAACACATTAGACAAGACAAGAGACACAAGAAGTGGCAGAAAATTCCTAAGCCATATTTTTGACATTGTATTCATTGCAATGATACAATTATATAATATAATAATGAAACCACCTCAATTTATCTTACATCGAAACCTCATTGAGAGATAAGGTAGAAGGAGGGAATATATGAATCTACAAACACACTTAAGATAACAACTATATCCTAGCATGTGAACTATACAAAGGTGTTATATTAGTACGTCATGATTGTATACGAGTAAGAGGATAGCATCCCCCCCTCAATCATAAGTCCAAATAATAATACCAACAATTTAGTAAGCACTTGTATCATATCCAAGTCTTCATGCTGAAACTCGTGAGCTGAGCCTCAATGAAGAACGTCCTAAAAAACCACCAAATCTGGATGTCGAGAACTCTGGAAAATCTCATTGTGTAATCATGTGAGCTAGAATTTATGTCGTTTTTTCACTGATGTGAAATCCAATATTATGAGAGAGAACCAGGAAAAGTGAAACAACTGCAAGTCTAACACATCCCTAAAAATTCCCAACAACTCAATCGAATTCCAAGCTGCAATGTAGAAGGATCCCATTGTCTTCTGCTATGTCAAATGGCCATTCTGGTGAAAAAAATGTCCACATCATTTCTCTAAAAAACAACATCCATGTGTATAATTCAATTGCAATTAACTAAACTATACTTATACGAAAGTATTCCAACTATAGACTGTAGTTTCCCATCTGGCATAAGGTTTTTCGAAACTTTCAGTCTAACTACCATCTTCAATACCATCATTAGTTCCCATACCACAAATGGTTTCACAAACCATCTTCATTTGATTTTTTTTGAACTTGCCCCCTTTAAGGTGCAAAAGAGTTACATCATTGTACTCCCCCTTCTAGGCTCAAGAGATACCATACTTATTGCATTTGTGTACAACACAAAGTCGGCATGTGGAAACAATCACATGTTATCTCATATCGTGAAGGCCATTCTTAAAAGCTATGCCACAAGGGGACCACTTTGAACTTATATACCCTTATGCCATGTACAAAAAAGACTATGTTTTGCAATATTGGTCTTTACTCAAGATTCAATTCTATAGTAAGAATTATATAATCTCTTGGTTGTTGATGACCACCACCAAGGATTGATCCATTCATTGTGAATCTTCAATATTGCAATTTTGTTTCACTTATTCTTATCTCTATAATGCTTCCAAGGATGGAGATCAAAACATTGTTTCTCCATGTGACCAACTCAATTCCAATGTTGGAATTTGTCATTTTGATGTTGAACTAGAACAAGTGAAGTTGAAACTTCTTGAAGGAATACATCACTTTGGAACTGGATTGGTTAGGAATAATCGAGAATATAAAGGGTAACTTCTTTTCCATATCCAAGTCTTGTTCTGTACTTGTTGTTGCTGATTTCTTCCTAAGGTCTGATGATGGTCTTAGAAAGAGTATTTTGAACTCAATCATGTTGAACTTGAAAAAAATCATCTTCATTTGCATCTATAATTGTCTTGTAGATTTTTTTTGGAGTGCACTGTTTATTTGTATGACCACCACCATCATCATTGTAGAGAGGGTTATTCTAAACAAAAACTAGTTTAGAGCACTTCTACTTTTTGAGATCCCCAATTTCATGATTCAATAGTTGGGATTAATCTTGAAGAAGACTAACTTTAGCTTGCATCACTTGCAATTAAGTTAGCACTGATTGAAGAGTTGTTTTGTTCAATATCATTGTGTTGTCTTCAAAAATGTTTATTAGAGTGTTCATAAACTCTAATAATTATGGATTTCGCTCCATTTGAACTCACTCACTTGAACTTTACATTCATTCACACTTCATGCTCGCTCGAACTTTTCTGGCTTAAATTCTCTTGTTTAAACTTGTCACACTCACTTGAATTTGTTTCCATGAACTCACTTACTTACACTTTCATGCTAACTTCAATTTTTTTCCAAAACGTTGAGGATGTTGGTTGAGGACATTGAGTGAATCTAGGACACAATCAAAACAAGAAAAAATATTTGTATTCAATATGTGATAGATCGAGCTCTTTAATACTTGAGAGAAATTCTCTTTTTATTACAATCTTGGTCTTCACACACATCACTTAAGAGCGATTCTTGTAAAAAGAAAGAGGGAAATATTCTCACAGTTTATTAGTTCTAACTCATTAGTGTCTGGTCCATCAATGGTCAAATTGTAACTCAAAATTTTCCACTGTACTTTTTTTCAAATATTTTTAAGAAAATGTTTTGAATAAAATCTTTGTCTTCACATCAGTTAAGAGGGATTCTCGTAAAAAGAGCGAGGATAATCTTCTCACAGTTTATTAGTTCTTCTAACTCATTAGTGTTAGGTCCATTAATGGCCAAATTGTAACTTTCAAAATCTTCCACTATGCTTTGTAACTCTCAAAATCTTCCACTATGCTTTTTTCAAATCTTTTTAAGAAAATGTTTTGAATAAAATACTTGAATAAAACAAGCCCTCTTTGAATTATGAGGGGGAGAAGACTTATACAACTACTTCAAGATCACATCCACTCTTATAACTCCCACAAATAACAAAATAACTCACATATATATTTTTTATGAGATCCATGTTATTATAAGGAAATCATTAATTCATTATTGTTGAATGTGGGATATTTGACAATAAAAGAATACCACTGGCATGAACATGGTGGTATGACGAACTCCGTTATGGATAGAAGGAGATTGAATCCTTTGAAATTATTCTTCAAAATTTCTTTGCGTTGGCTTCTTCACATGGGTTCTAGTGTCGTCTCTTCACATGTTCGATTGGGTGAGACAGACGGTCTACAGATCTTGTTGGTGCAGATCCTAATTATTGTGTGCATATTATTTTCTAATTTTGTAATTTTTTTTTCCAAATATAATGAAAATTAAGAAAACCAATTCCAAAAACTATTGTACTCAAATGTTAACCTCACTGCCAAATCAAAGGCTCCACTTATCAGTCAACATTAGTCAACATTTGCAATGGATTTTGTTCAATGCTAAGGAGGTTTTGAATGATGTAAAGCTAGTCAGAGATTAGAGGATGAAAATTCATTCAACTGCCCCTCAAGAAATGAATTGAACTCATGAATTATGTAAACAAAAAACCCAAAAAAATGGATCTATGGGTGATTTTGCAGGCACCAACATGCAACAGAGACGTTACAAACTTTTGTGGATTGATCTCTATTTACGTTTATATTGAAATCAAACCTTGCAACTGATAAAATTTAGATCTGATTCATAGTATATTTCTATGGAACAGGTAGTTCCATGTTCACACCATCATCCTTAAAAAAAACGTTTCACAGACAACCAAATTACTTTCCAGCAAGTCATTTTCAAAAAGTTCTATGGTCAATTTAAGTTCTCAATTTCAGGCATATATTACATTAAATTTCATGATTTTATTTCATTTAACCATCAAAAATTCAGTTTGCATGAAAATATTGATACAATCAATTTACGGAATCTCGAGTGCATCAATCATCTAGCCAGCTAGATTTTTGGAGAATAGACATCATCAAGTGAGAATTCCCAATTGCACATGGAGCATTCCCATGATGTTAAACAAAGTCCTTATGAACAAATACCATAGAGGATCGTTCATTCCCCTTAATACTAAAGAGATTCCGATACCATTTGAATAAATAAAACACAATAAGATGAGGAAAAGAACACACAGACAAGAGACACAAAAAGTAGCAGAAAATTCCTAAGATATATTATCGACATTGTATTCATTGTAGTGATACAATTATATAATACAATAATGAAACCACCTCAAATTCTCTCACATCAACACCTCATCAGGAGATAAGGTAGAAAGAGGCAATATAGCACTCTAGAAACACACTTAGAATAACAACTATATCCTAGCATGTGAAATATACAAAGATGGTATATTAGGACTCCATGATTGTATATGAGTAAGAGACTAACAACAATTGCAATTGTTTTCTGGTATCCTGAGTGCCCAACATAAGGCATATTATGCATCTCTCTTAGCACCAGATTTTTCATTTCTTGAGTATTAGGCACATAAAATCTACCCCTGTACATCGAGATTCCATTCTCCCTTAGCTCATAATCTTGAATTTTCAGCTTCTTACTATTTTGTTGTAATTTTCCCTTCATTTCCATATAGTGTTGATCTGTTTTTGCAACTTCCAAAATTTTGGCTTTTAAATATGATTTGTATATGCTAGTGATTGTATCATGCATCTCATGCACCCTCATGCTGAGTGCATCAACCACCTTGTTCTCCTTTCTTTTGATATTCTTTATCTCAAAGTCGTACTCACTAAGGAATTACAACCATCTACTTTGTCTGGCATTCAAAGTTGGTTGTCCATATTGATACTGAGAGGGGGGTGAATCAGTATCAAGTAAAATTCAAAACCTTTTTCAACTTATACTTAAACCATTCAATTATATCCAATGAGAAATGAACAATAGTATAATAGTTACACCAATACACCACAATACACAATGCACAATATATGATAAATAATCAATAGTTATTGTTCAAGGGAAGTAATGACTTCCAAAGGTAGCTACAGCTTCCAAATGTAAAGGGAGGGATAAACCTCCAATAGGAAGATATAATCCTCCAATATCAAGAGATATTTGAACTCTCCATCCTTTTCCCTTCCTTCCACCCAAGAATATATGAGAGATAATAAAACTTTACATTATATCATCACCATCAACCAACAATCACATAGAACCTGATAATGCTTCCTGAGACTTCTTCAATTTATGAAATTCTTCAATTCTTGGAATGCTCTGATCTTGTAGATAATATTACTCAATGCATTCTCTGAAACATCTCTAAGTTTCACTCCTTGAATCGTCCCCAAAAAGAAGTTATAGAGAGAATGGTAGACCTTGTTCAATTCTAGTTTATTAAGGAGACCGAACTTGTACAGAATGCCCTGCGCTCAATATTTGACATCCGATTCTGAAAATCACACACAAGAAACACAGTTCGTACTATTTCCAATTAAATTTGTCCCACTTCATTTGGATTCCTATGAAGAAGTTATGACTGTTTTACTCGGAACACCTGTTTATTGACTAACTTCAGGACTGGTCAAAAACCCTATCTTCCACATAGTGTATCTCCATAATTATAGAAAATCAAGAGATGAAACTTTTACCACATGTACCTTGATATGTATTTTCAACACCATATCAATTTCACCATCTGAATCGTTCTAGAAAAAACGTTATAGAAAAAATGGTAAGATGACCTGAAAATAGCATACCTTAGAACATGCTAAGCCCTAATATTGGCTCATTACCCCTTAATTGGGGCATACTATATTAATAATTTTATTTTATTTATGTCAGCTTTAGGCCATTAGTTGTAATTATACCTCCTAGTCTCCTATATATACCAAGGAGACATTTTCATTTTGAATCATCTTGTACTTGAACATTTAAGCGGGGTAAAAGGAGGTTGCCCCCTTGAAGAG
>ML778178.1:1133997-1153003 GCA_009831015.1 Picea engelmannii | reverse complement strand
GGGTACTCAATTGGCTCATAGCTCATCCTATCATCCTCAATTTGATGGACAAACCGAGATAGTGAACAAATGTCTGGAAGGCTACCTTCGTTGCTTTGTCTCTGATAAACAAACACAATGGTTCAAATGGTTACCCTTGGCAGTATGGTGATATAACACTTCCTTTCATACTACAACAAAAATGACACCATTTATGGAACTTTATGGATACCACCCTCCTTCCATCACTTATTCTCTAAAATAAAAATCTAAGGTTCAATCAGTGGAAGATCACATCGAGAATTAACAACAAGTTCTCCAAATATTAAAGGACAACCTGACCATGGCACATAATCGCATGAAACAACTAGTAGATCAACATCGTAGTCAAAGAAGTTTTGAAGTAGGGGATTGGATGTTTTTAAGACTACAATCATACAAACAGATGTCCCTCAAGCAAGCCACGAAGGATAATAAATTATCACCAAAGTACTATGGCCCTTATAAGGTGTTGCAAAATATTGGTACTATGGCATAGAAATTAGAGTTGCCTGCATCTTCACGAGTACACCTAGTTTTCCATGTTTCATGCTTAAAGAAGGCTATAGGTGACAAGATCCCGGTTCAAACTATATTGCCAGAACTTGACGAGGAAGGAAAAATCATATTGGAACCTGAAGCCATCACTGACACAAGAATTCGCCAGCCGAGGAATAGATCCATTTCAGAGTATCTCATTAAATGGAGGAAACTACCAGCTGAAAATTCCACTTGGGAAAATGATTCTTTTATACAGAAGCATCGAGAGTTACTCAAACATTGCGGACAACACTTGTCTCAAGGGGAGGGGCATGTTAATCCCTAATATTGGCTCATTACCCATTAATTAGGGCATACTATATTAGTAATGTTATTTTATTTATGTCGGGTTTAGGCATTAGTTGTAATTATACCTCCTAGTCTCCTATATATACCAAGGAGACATTTTCATTTTGAATCATCTTGTACTTGAACATTTAAGTGGGGTAAAAGGAGGTTTCCCCCTCGAAGAGGCTTATTATCTGAAACTATCTCTTTTTCAAGGCATTGAATACTTTTTCTGAGGTTTTTCTATGCTATATTGGTATTTGGTTCTTAACATAACACATCACCAAAAGACTTCATCCTCCCTTGAAATCCGGCCTTATTTACTTATGATTTCCTCTGAAATTCGACTTGTGTATCAAATTAATGTATAATGATATGTATTTATACCATTTATGTCACTTCCTTCTAACATTAGGGCCGACCTGACACTTTCTTATTTTGTAATTCTTTTATTTAATTATTTTCAGGGCCTACATGTACTTCCTTCTTCAATTCACTTTGTCATCTTAAAAAATTCTTTTCTCCTCAACCATGAGGATCCACGTGACTTGCCACATACCACTGGAAACAACATGATGTATACTATCCATCCATGGGTGTTGTATCTACATGTGCATTGTCCTTCATGCCCAAATACCTTCATCAATCTTGCGGTCCAAAACCCATGACTAGGGTTGACATCAATGACAACAACTAATCTTCCAACAATCTCTCCCTTTGTCATTGATGGCAAGACTCATGCTCCCCCTATCATCATGATACCAATTTCTCTCCCCCTTTGACATCAATGGAAAAGGGTAGGGATTTCTCCTCCTGAGTTTAATGGCAAAAGGTAACTCTGTTCTTTGTGGCTTCTCTCCCTGAACATGTGGCACTCAATAATACTTCATCCTTATTTTTGGTCTTTGGGGATTTTTATTCCTTGGAATACTTTTGTGTGGCTTCTGTATTCTCTCTATTCTTCATGTCTAGGATGTATATGTTGTTCGGTCTTCTTGTTGTAGTTTCAACCAATCTTCTTGGGAGTCGAATGTAAGAGTGTATCCTTGATCACTCATTTTACTAACACTGAGTAGATTATGCTTCAAGTCTTCAACCAATAGGACATTCTTTTCTTTTACATTTTTTATTCCAATCTCTACTACACCTTCTCCAAGTATTTTGGCAGATGAGTCATCTCCAAATGCAACATTTCGACCCTTTCTCTTCAAGCTAATAAATTTGTCTTGATCTCCGGTCATGTGTGAAGAACATCCACTGTCTATGTTCCATTCATATTCTTCTTTACATTCTTCATCGGTTAATTCTATTCGAAAATATTCATTGTTTGGAATCTGTTTCCTTCTCCATACTGTGGTTGGCATAGGGACATCTTCATTCATATATCTACAATCTCATGCTTTTTGACCAAGATAATTACATTTGTAGCATACAATACTTTTTTCCATCAATGGGGAAAATGAATTATAACTTATGTTTAGAAATCCACGATTATTTCCATATATTCTATTTACACCATTCATGTTTCTTGCATATTTGTTCCTTTCATTGATTCTGCAATTAATTTCCTTATGTCCAAAATTTTTGCAAGTATAACAATGACAAAGAAATAAATGTTGATACTTTGGAGTAAGTGGCCTTCTTTGTGATGTAGTCCATTTGGGTTCATGGTCTACTCTTTTGTAGTTTCTTTCATATTGATTGAAGCTTCTTTTATTCCTAAAGGTAGGAGGTCTTCTTGGATATTTATCTCTTTTTTAATCATTCCTTCTTTCTAGTATCCTGGTCCAGTTCTCATCAAATATCTGTGTAACTCTTTCTTAAACCTTATTGTTGGTATTTGCATATTCTTTTTATGAAGTTTCACCCATGCATCCAAGATGTGTTAAGTCTTTTGGCACTTGAGAGTTTCTTAAGCTCTTCCTCAATGAGACAACTTCTTGTTGAACTTTATCACAATCTTCTTCTTTCTTCATCACTTGGACCTTCTTTAATTCTCCTATTCTTCTTGCTTCTTCGAGTAGAGTTTTCAAGGAAATGGTTTCTTCTCTTAGTTTCTTAAAGTCTCCTAATTGTTTCTTCAATCTTACAATTGTCTTTTCATAACTACCCAATTCACTTCTTAGTTTTCTACGCGTGTCTTTGAGATTTCTATTTTCAATCTCAACATGCTTCAATTTTTTAAGATTCTCATCTTCTTGTTGAATCATTTATGCTTCATGATTTTCTTCTTCTTCATAGGACTTTTCTTCTTTAGTGTCATTTCTTTATATCCTTGGATGAGGACATTCAAATTCAACATATCCTACTTCTTCACAATTAAAGCAAAAGAACCGACCTCTATTTTCTTCTTTGAAATCTGAGATGTTGTAATTTGCGTCAACTTATTCTTCTTCTACTGCTGCTTCTTCCCTTGCATAAAGGTCTTGTAGTTTGTCCCAAAGCTATTTTGTTGATGCATATGATCCCACCTTGGATTTCACTTAATCTGTCAATCCATCCAATATGGTATCTATTGCCAATTTGTTGTTCCTTTTTGCTTCCTTCTAAACTGTAGTATTTGGTTTCTTCAAAGCATTGTATCCTGAAGAAACTGAGAACCAAACATCTTCCCCAAGAGATTTCAAGTAAGTTTCCATTATATTACTCCAGTATTCAAAATTGTTTCCATCAAATGGTGGAATCCCATTTGGAATGTTGTCTTCCATTTCTACATAGGATGTTCCTTTCAGTGGTTAAACTATACTGAAGGTAACCTGCTCTGATATCAATTTTTGATACTGAGAGGGGGGTGAATCAGTATCAAGTACAATTTTAAAAAAAATTCAACTTATACTTAAACCATTCAATTATATCCAATGAGAAATGAACAATAGTATAATAGTTACACCAATACACCATAATACACCATGCACACTATATGAGAAATAATCATTAGTTATTTTTCAAGGGATGTATTGACTTCCAAAGGTAGCTATAGCTTCCAAATGAAAAGAGAGGGATAACCCTCCAAGAGGAATATATAGTCCTCCAATATCAAGAGATATTTGAACTCTCTATCATTTCCCCTTCCTTCCACCCAATAATATATGAGAGATAATAAAACTTTACATTAAATCATCACCATCAACCAACCATCACATAGAACCTGATAATGTTTCTTGAGACTTCTTCAATTTATGAAATTATCCAATTCTTGGAATTCTTTGATCCTATAGATAATATTACTCAATGTATTCTCTGAAACTTCTCCAAGTTTCACTACTTGAATCCTCCCCAAAAAGAAGTTATAGAGAGAATGGTAGACCTTGTTCAATTCTGGTTATTCAGGAGACCGAACTTGTACAGAATGCCCCACGCTCAATATTTAACATCATATTCTAAAACTCCCACAAAAGAAACCAAAGTCCATAATATTTCCAATTAAATTTTTCCCACTTCATTTGGATTATATATTAAGAAGTTATGACTATTTTACCCGAAACACCTATTTATTGACTAGCTTCAGGACTAGTCAAAAACCCTATCTTCCATAGAGTGTATCTCCATAATTATAGTGAATCAAGAGATGAAAATTTTACCATAGGTACCTTGATATTTCTTTTCAATAACTTTTCAATTTCACCATCTGAATTTTCCTATAAAAAAAGTTATAGCAAAAATGGTAAGATGACTTGAAAATAACATACCTTAGAACACATCACCAAAAGACTTCATCCTCCCTTGAAATTCGGCCTTCTTTACTTATGATTTCCTTTGAAATTTGACCTGTGTATAAAATGAATGTATAATGATGTTTATTTATACCATTTATGTCACTTCCTTTTAACATTAGGGCCGACCTGACACTTTCTTATTTTGTAATTATTTTCTTTAATTATCTTTAGGGCCTACATGTACTTCCTTCTTCAATTCACTTTGTCATCTTCAAAAATTCATTTCTCCTCAACCATGAGGATCCATGTGATGTGACACATACCACTGGAAACAACATGCTGTATAGTATCCATCCATGGGTGTTGTATTTTCATGTGCATTGTCTTTCATGTCCAAATACCTTCATCAATCTTGTGGTCCAAAACCAATGAATAGGGTTGACATCAATGAGAATAGCCAATCTTCCAACAGTCCAATCAAATGTTTCATACCACTATGGTTTGTTATTAGTTCAAATATTCTTCCCACCAAATAGTGCCTCAACATCTTCAAGGTATGCACTATGGATGTCAATTCTAAATAATGAATGGCATAATTTCTCTCATTCTCTTTCATCTTCCTTGACTCATAGCATATCACATGCCCATTTTGACTAAGGACCCCTCCAATCCCTTCTTTGCAAGCATTTGTACAAACAATGAAGTCTTCATTTGGATCAATAATCCTTAGAATTGGTGCACTTGTCAACAAGTTCTTCAAGTGTTGGAATATCTTTTCACATTCAGAGGTCCATGCAAATTTCACACCCTTCTTTTGCAAAGAATTGGTCGGGTGTGCAATCTTTGAGAAACCGTAAACAAATATTCTATAGTATGTTGTAAGTCCCATGAAATATCTCACCTCTGAGAAATTCTTTGGTAATGGCCACCCCTCAATGGATTTCATCTTCTTAGGATCTACTTTTATCCCTTCCTATGAAATGATATGGCCCAAATAATGTATCTATCTTTGGTAGAATGAACACTTTCGCATCTTTGCATACAGTTGATGCTCCCTCAATACTTGTAGTACCATAATCAAGTGTTGTTCATTCTCTTCTTTAGACTTAGAGTAGATAAGTATGTCATACAAGAAGACAATGATAACATTATCCAAGTAATTTATGAAAATACCATTCATCAAATACATAAAGACAACTGGTGCATTTGACAACCCAAATGGCTCCATTGTAAACTCATAATGGCCATACCTTATTTTGAATGTTGTTTTGTTGATATCTTCTTCTTTAATTCTCACCCGATGATAGCTTGATATAATTTCAATATTGGAGAATATATTTGCATCCTTCAATTAATAAAAAAATATCATCTATCTTTGGTAGAGTATACTTGTTCTTCACATCCACCTTATTCAACTTCCAAAAATCAATGCAAAGACTCAATGTTCCATCCTTCTTTTAAAAAAATAATACTTGGGAACCCCAAGGTGACACACTTGGGCATATATACCCCTTTTTCAAAATTTCTTCAAGTTTCATTTGCAACTCCTTCAACTCCAGAATACTCATCCTATAAGGAGTCTTGGAAACTTGGGATGATCCTAGCATCGATTTAATAGAGAAATCAATACCAACCTGTGGTGGCAACCCTAATATCTTTCCAAATTCATCCTTAAACTCTTTCAAGATTGCATAGTCTTCAATGTTTGACACTTTATCCTTAGCTTCCTCTTCCATATGAGCTACAAATATTTGGCATCATTTCCTGAACATTTTCTTCAGCTGTAAGGTTGAAAATTCTCTCATAGTCACAACCCTTGAAATACCTTGAATTGATCTCAAGTTCCCTTCTACATCCAAGAAAGTAAATGCCTTGTCATAGAAAACTAAAGCAACATGGTTCTTGTCCAACCAATATTTTAGTGATAAATATGTTCTTGACTATGAAATGAACTATGCCCAACACATCTAGAATTGATAAGTTTGTTTGAGTAAAGAATCAAAATAGCTAGGATTGGAAAATCAACATTTATCTCTATTGTAGAATCATACACTAATCTCATGGATTGAAGGCATACATGCTCAATATTTAGATACTTAAAGTTTAAAAGATGCAATAAGAATAATAATAAATACAAATATAAATTCTTCAATCACAACGACTGTAATTAAAAAATATCAAAGAAGAATGTTCATAAACTAGAAATTCTTTCTGATATTGAACTTATATAATTGAATGAAACTTTACATAAAATAAGAATTTACAACAAATCTTGGTTGTTCATGAATTTATAATCCATAAATCATTAATATAGGCTATATCAATAATCATTTCATTCACCCCCAGATGGGGTGTTAGTGGAGACCACATGGCGATTGGAAGAGGACGGCTCACATCAGCGGGGCATGGATCCATGTGATGGGCTCGTGCCACCACCCACCACACTCCTACAAATATAATATATTTCATGTCGACGGGAAGGGAATTAAAGCCATCATCCCATCCAACGCATTTTCTCATGGCACTGCTTCTGGTTTCAGTTCATTGTTTATGCTGGTGGCTTGAGGAGCTCCCCCCTCCGTGCCCATGGCCGACTTAGGATAGTGCTCTTGGCCCCCTAGAGACTCCCCCTCACCCCTAGGCCTTCGGCCGCTACTACGGACTTTACATGCCTGACCACAAGCCGCGTCTGAGAGGGGGGCCATGGCGGGGATCTCCCTGGAGACCTCATCGACCTTCGACTCCTCCCTCTGCTCAACCTCCCACTTTCTCCTCACTTTGATTTCAGGCAGAGCCGATGGAGCATGTCCACAACCTAGCACTCATCCCTTGGCCGCTTTTCTCATCCTCGTACTTCTTTCAAACACCACTGATGGTTGCACCACCCCACACACCTTTCTCGTCTCTTCCAAGAACCTTAGAAGACAAGAACCCTCCTTCTTTGCATAAGCAAGGTCATAAGGAGCACCCCTCTACTGATACAGTCCATGGCAAGCAGATAAAGGACAAGTTGTCCATCCTCTATGGCTTAGTCTTCAAACTTCGCCAGGGGGTGGAGGATTTGCAGTTTCGACTACAGCTTAACAATGAGAAGGTGGCACTCTTCCTCCTGCTCCTCTCTTCCATGCATGAGGTTTTCCTTTCAGACCCGGGAGGAGCGACCTCCAAGCTGGGACTAGGTGATGATACAGTTGACGTTGAAGAGGGTAAGTAGAGTGTGACTTTGAGGCAGGAACCCAACGCAACCACCCAAGGCGAGGATGTCACGATGCAGTGTATAGAAGAGCTCGGGATGAAATGGACTGGTAGTGAGACTTTGGCCAAGCATCAGATGCAGGACACCATGAGGAACAACCAGAAAATTGAAACCAGTGTGGAGGTCGAGATGCAATGGTGGGACGAAAAGACGATTTTCGAAGAGGAACCCTGGCCCGGGGATCTCCAAGGCACCTGGCCAGGTTCCGTGTCAAGCATCTAGGCTTTAGAGGTCATGTCAGTTGTTTTCAGTTTCTGTTGATGTTTATGTAGTCTTGGACTTTACTTTTAGTAGGCATTATTGATCTTTTGTTGACTAAGCTGCTGATTGGGCTGGTTTCCCCTCTGTTGGGGCAGTCCAATAAGCATAGCAGGACTATCACTGTACTTGGGATCTCCTTTTTTCCTCTGGAAGGTTTCTAATATATTTTACTTCTTACTTAAAAAAAATAAAATCATTTCATTCAACTGAGAAAGAAAAAGATAATAAGATACACAAGAAGAACAATCTAATACTGAAATTGTATGATTTCTTCAATAAGGAAACATATGTACAAAGTCTGCAAAAAATATCTTATAATAGTTTTCCGAAACCCAAACTTCCAACCCTTTTTTTTTATTTTCAACCTTTGCTTTATAGATACAAAATTGAATTCAAACGTATATCTTAAATCCATGTTTTGTGGATCTAGTCTTCTTTTTAGAAAAATAAAACAACCAAATAAAATTACAATCGGATTTCATTATTTGGAATATGAAATTAGATTGTCAGTTCTAGATCCACATTTCAATAAAAATTGGTTGGGCATAGTTCGTCTAACTTTAGATTACAATAGAGACCTCTGAAAATAAATCTTATAACTAAGGATTCATTTAAAATTGTTCGCTTACTAAAGTCTAAAATTCACAAAATAACAAAACTGTTGTCTTCATTAAATTTGGTATCACTTTTACTTTAATTTAGTTAGGCAACTACCAAAAATTTCGGAACTGAATGTGTGCCAATGCTTTCCCTGAACATAGTACTCTTCCAAAATGTTTGATTCTTTTGATGAAGTTCTCTCCCATATGAAATGTTTGTGCTGCTCCTCTGCGAAATCTTGTCCATTGCATACACTAACATCCTGATACCTTCTTTCTATCGATTATTGTACTTTTCCTCTATCCATTTGACCTTCCATTATTTATTCCTTATTTTGAGATTAATGTTTCCTTTATACACTTTTCAAGCCCATATACAAAGATTGTTATGTTTTCTAACCATCTTATTTCTCCTTTTGCAAATCTTTTTATTTTTCTCTTTCAACTTATCATTCTCAAGTTTAAGCTTATCATTCATAATTTTAAGTTTCTTTAATTGCCTTTTCATCCTCCTTGTATATTCATTTTTGTCTTTATTGTTTGGTTGCAACAATGTAACAATTTCATGTATTTCCATCTCCTCTTTTTCAACTACATCTTTGCTTGGTTTATTATCCTCTGGCTCAGAATCCTCACTGTCAAAATATGGAAAATTTAAAACATTTTTACCTTGAACAGACTTAGAAAGATTTTCATATATAGTCATTTC
Organism: Picea engelmannii; assembly: GCA_009831015.1. Taxonomy (NCBI): domain Eukaryota; kingdom Viridiplantae; phylum Streptophyta; class Pinopsida; order Pinales; family Pinaceae; genus Picea; species Picea engelmannii. The sequence continues at coordinate 1,143,676 of ML778178.1, read as the reverse complement.
ATGCATTTCAATTATTTGATATTCAACCATATTATGAGATCCATCATCTCCCATGTCTAACAGTTGGTTAGTATCTATAGTCTAGGTAATGTCTTCAATCTGGGGAATGCTTTTGGCATGAGAGAAATTATATTTCATCTTCTTCACTTTTTTGATATTTTTCTTTTTCGAGTCACCTATAGATATTTTAGAAAACTTTGTCTTATTCTTTTCTTTATTAACTTTAGGAGAAAGTTCTTTTGAATCATCATCTATAAAAATAAATTTATCTTTCTTCAAAGAAGAATAAAAAAATGACATTGCATTGAGTCTTAGCTTGTTTGTCAGGAGCGTATGTGGTCCTTTGATGCTATATTTCTCTGGTGATTTAGGTTTTACATCCTGATAAATTTTCTCCAACCCTCTTTTTGGAAATGTACTATAATAAGTTTCCTCACAAGATGATTCCTTATTTTCAAATACCTGCACTAGAAATCATTTCTTTCTCTTTGTTTTTTCATCAATTTCCTTCATTTAATGTCTGGTACAATCCTCCTTAATTGGTAAAACCCCTTGTTCTAAAATGGATAACACAGAACTTTTGTTGTAACCCTTTCTTGGAAATTGATTTTCCTCTTGCCACTCTTTTTTATCAATGTGGAATATTTAAAATCCTATTCTTAAACAGACGACTAGATAATCTGGCTTCTAGAATTTTTGGAAATTTCAACCTTTTCAAGTTGGATGTAAGATTCACTTTTCTGAGGTTTTTGAGATTCATATTTAAAACCACATTGAGATAAAAAAAATTCCAAGTTATTTTCATTTTATTTAATTCTTAAATAATTAATAGCCTAATTAAACCTTGAAGGAAAACACTGTTCTTATTCCTCATATGACTGGCTTGAACTCTAGATGACATTTTTTTTAAACTCTTCAATAGGAAGAATGAAAAGTTCATTATTTGATCTCTAGATAGATGTAATAAAAACCTCATATGGTATATAAGGATGATATAAAACCTACCATCGTAGGTAATATATCATTGAACCGTTTTGAGCACCTCGTTCCATTCATATTTAATCCATCTCCTTTCAATTCCATTTACCAAACTTGGATTCTTGTACTCGAGCTTCAAGAAGTGATTCAAATTGAAATCCATGATAATTTGGTACTTGCACCAACACTTTCCATTTGTTGGTAAATCTGTGGCCCTAACAATGGAGTCCTATGTGACTTATATTGTCAAATTTACGATTTTGACCTTCCATCCATCAAAACCATTTGTGAATTCTATAGCCACTTCCTAATTATACCCTTGAAGCTTCTGACAAAAACTTAATCATATTGCTTGCTGGAACTTGATACGATATTCTGGATATGCCTCTAAACATTTTTCACCTTCTGGTCCATGGTTCATTATATCACCTCCTTTAGTCATCACTGGAAATGGTGAATCTTTTTATAAACTAACTATGTGATGCTTAGGGAAAACGACATGAAGCAATGCTAGTTTTAATGGTAATAAAAAGCGACAACATAACAACTCGATATTATGACCAACACGTGAGGTGACTGTTATCCCCCACTTTTAGGGATAACTATGAGATCATGTCTCGAGGCCCATAGGTCCTAGACATGGAGTATCGAGAGCAGGATCGACTTTAGCATGGCCTTGGAGGGCCCACCTTTTCTTTCTTCCAACACCTTTATCTTGTCAACAACAACAACATCCATCACCATTGGCTTGGTCTTGTGTCAAATATGGTTTTTTCTCCATGAGGTAATTAGTCCGGGTATCATGGTATGTGTCACTTTGATCATCAAAACCCTTGAATATGTGCATTTGATTACTTTTATTTCTAATGAATTATTGGATCTTACTCTTGACCACTTGACCATGTCTGGGGTGATTAACATGATGCCCTAGTAAGCCCGTGTATATAGGTTTTGGTTTTCCACTGGGGGGTATTTATGAAAAGCCATCGTCTACTCCCTTCACAACACCACCTTTTCATCTTTCTTCCCACTCACTTATCCCATTCCACTTTTCCAGGCACTGGTTTGACCTATTTTCAGGACCACACCTTATCTCATGGGAAGACGGAGATAAAGGCCCAGAAGGTAAAATAAAACTGGTAAAATATAAAATCCTAAGAAGAAAACATCGAGATGCTTCACCGAGGGATCCCCGAGAAAGAAATAAAATGCTTCTCAGCAAGAAACAATAGGGACCCGAAAAAGTAATAAAATAAGTCCTAACCAGAGGATAGGGGGTTTCATCATGATCTAGCCTATTAGGTCCATGTGTACCTAACAGTATGAAATTTCCACCAGTTGGTTACCATTCCAGGGCAGTGCCTCTTGGTTGCATGGCCAAGGGAAAAGGGGTCTCATTACGAGCCATCCTTCTCACTTTTGTGAAAGTACTTGTGGGTTGTTGGATATGTGTTATATTCTTTGCACGAGTAGTAGTGCCTGAGCGTATGCGCCGGGCATGCATGGGGGTTAGAGGGGGGGCCACTAGGCCCCCTCTCGGGGGGTGCAAGGGGGCAGAGCCCCGCAAATTGTTTTTTCTGCATCGAAAAACATGACACCTTCCTCGAGAAATGTGTCATGTATTTAGGTGGTTTTTTGGCACATGGTTTTTGCCGATGGTTTTCTATTTCCGATTAAGGAATTATGGTTTTGGACTAATCGAGGTCATTGGGTTAGGGTTTTTGATGCCGCTGGCTCCTGTATGTATATTTTATTGTAAACAATTTATCACAGTGAATGAATATAAGATATGTTGGTTTTCCCGATTTGGGTTTCGAAGGGAAAAATATCTGTGTAATGTTTGTATTTTCCATTGTATCTTTTATGTTCGTGTTTTGAATATCTGTTTGCAGCAGATATTGTACAAGGTTACAATTTACATGGGTAACGCTGTCACCAATGGTCACCATGCCAGGGCAGTGTCCCCTGATTATCTCTTGAACCAAAAAAAGTAATAAAGAATAAAAGAATAAAGAATAAAAGACAAGAATGGGCTTGGAAAAAATGCATCCAGGACAAGTATAACTTGCCTTCTACAAAGGCACCCACGGGTAACATTTTTGCATCCTTGGCCCTCATTGCACCCACCTTCTTGGACATCCCCTGATCACATCACCCACTTACATGGCTTGGATGAGGTCTCTTCCGAGAACTTTCCTTTTCAAGTGGACACTAGCCCAATAGGACGGCTTGTCTTTTTCTCCAAACTTGTATTGTATGCTTGTATAATGTATTTTATATTTTAACTGATGTATTAAGGATTTTATGCACATGTTTAATAATATTAATGATTATATGTGATTGACATTTCTATGATCCCTTTGACTGATGAGCCCATGGAGGGCGTAACTGTTGATGTGTAGGATCATGCCCTACGAACAAGTACCCTTTTGGACCGGTACACATGGGGAGATGATCAGTTTGGACCTCCATGGGGTTGAAGAGCCCATCATATGGATGATGAGACCCCATAAAGGGGCATAGACAAGATAGATATGGACCAGGGGCTTTGCACCAGAGAAGAGGAGGACGTTCCACTAGATGCACCTTGGTAGAGCTTGACCTAGGCTGATTGGCCCTTTTCCAGTGGGATGCTGGCCTTGGAAGGCCTAGGACATCACCCATTATGACCATGACATCATATATCCCTATGGACGTCTTGGGAGGTAGACTGGGCAGTATTGGCACGTGTGGTAGGTTGGAGTTGTTGATTAATGTTGGGTGTCATTGATGTCAACCCTTGAAGAAAGCCCCACATCACAAAAGTTTGGGTAATGGACCTAATATTGTTTGATGTAAAGATGACTCATTATTGTCTTTTCATGGTTGATAAGAAGTAAATATGGATGAACTCCAAAGTGGTCCCCTTATGGTGAAAGACCTCACGAGAAGACGCTTTGCGGAGTAAGAGAACCCATGCTTAATTATGGAATAATGAGATGAAGGACAATGGATTTGTCAGGTAAACTATACTATATGGACAATTCTTTTGATTCCATTTCTAGTGGTATGTTTAACGTCACATAAATCCTCACGGTTAGAGAGTTATGGCCATGAGAAGTTGGAGACCCCAGGTTTGGGTAATGGACCCAAGTTTGTTTGATGGATAATGGTATGATTTAAGATATATTTTCAGATAATACTATTCTATATGGATAGTACATGTCATTCCATTTCTGGTGGTATGTGGAACGTCACATAAAGCCTCACAGTTTGAGAGTTATGGCCTTACGAAGTTGGAGGACCCTCATATGTCATCTAGAAGCCTCAAAAGGTCAAAGTAGTCAAAGTGGTTTAAGNAATTCAAAGTGAATACAAAATAAATTATTTCAAAAATAAATTTAATGGAGAAATTAGAAGTGGGTTAACCCTAAGATAAGGAAAGTGGGGCCGAGTGACCTAGAGGATGTTTTCAAGGAAGCTACTTGGAGAGTATAAATAAGAGGAAAGGTTATTTAATTTTAAACACACTTGAGAATATTGAATATATATAGGTTTCTGAGGTAACCAAAGATATATAATCCTAAATTATGAGGGAAGGTGAAGACAATAAGGTGGAAATGCAAGCAAGGATAAATTCTTTTGATGGTACTTTCTAAGGTATGTTATTTACAGGTCATCTCACCATTTTCTCTATAACTTTTTTTCTATAATTATTTAGACCCTGCAATTGCTATTCCATTGAGAAAACATATCCAAGTATATGTGGTAAATAATTCATCTTATGGGGAATTTTATTTTGGGAGTTACATGCTGTGGAAACTAGGGTTTGTGGCTAGTCCTAAAACTAGTCAAAAACATGTGTTTCGGGTAAAAATGTCATAAATTCTTCATAATAGATCCAAATTCAGTTAAACTAAATTTTTTGGTTAGGCTAATGTATATAGTATTCTTTGTAACAGTTTCAGATAAATTCAACAAATATTCTTTGCGGGGCACGCTCTACAAGGTCGCTCTCTAGAATAATCCAGAATTCAGCAAGGTATGCCATTTTTTCTATAAATCCTTTTTTGAGAGGTTCCAAGTAGTGAAACCTAAAGGAATTGAATTAAAAACATTCAAGAAAATTTTGTATCAGTTTCAAATCTTTATACATTACAGGTACAAATTTATTATTAATTCAAGTTAGGGTTGTTGACTAATCCAAAACTAGGCATGTGAGACTAAAGAAAAGTTTGATGAAAATGCTATTATCTTGTTGTTGAAGTTAAGGAAGGTTTGAAGGAATGCAATCATATACGATAGGTCTATTACTGAGCAACAAATCAGATTTTGATGATGAAATTGATGAGGGCTTTTGGTTGAGGTACATATTGAGTACATGGTTGAGACAAGTAGTTGATGAGTTGGCACATACATGAGGTGTATAGTTGATGATGTTGGTACATATTGATGAGTCATAGTTGATCAGTAGTTGACACATGATTGTCACATACTTGGTACATGGTTGGATGCAATTATTTATGGTACGATTTGATTATAGGTTATTTGGTACAGGTTGGTGCATGGTTGATGCACTTGTTTATGGTACAGGTTGATTACAGGTTGAGGTACAGGTTGATGCATGGTTGAGGCATGGTTTAGATTTATTGGTACAAGTTTACAATGGTATATCTCACAGTGACAGGTTGACAATGGTTCCATCATTCTACTTCTACTTCAGGGTGGTAGGACGGGGCAAGGATAGGTGGTTGTAGCCACCTTCCGGTTGTAGCCAGAGAACATAGGGGGTTGTAGCCAGAGAATTGGAGATTTGGAGCTTCCCTCAGGTTGTATCCTGAGAAACTGGGGGGTCAGAGCCTCCTTCTAGTTGCAACTAGAAAACAAAGGAAGTTGGTGCTTCCAATGAATGTAATTCTTCAAGACATATAAGAAAAAACATTTCATGGTTTTCTCCCGATTTGGGTTTCCACATAAAACAATGGTGTACTGTGTATGTGTATCTTTGGTCATTTGTTCATTGCTTATTTACTCTACATTTATTGGATGATAATGCTTCATTGATATAACACTTGGATTATATGGTTAAAAATGATTAAATTTCTCTATTACTGATTCACCCCCCCTCTTAGTAATCCAACAATTGGTATCAAAGTCGGTTCCTTCATAAATCAGTTTAACCACTGAAAGGTAGATCATGGAGAGTACCAACTCATATAAAAATGGAATACCACAGTTTGATGGACAAAATTATTATTTTTGTTGAGTTTCGTTAGATGAGATGACGCATACTTGACCGGGGGGAAGGAGTGGTGGTGCTCCATGGTATGTCCCTAATAAGGATGGATCTTTGAAAATACCAGGACCCATCTCAACGAGTGGATATACGTCGTTGTTGGTGTGAATGAGAGGAAGAATATTATCGAGACTGGCAGATGGGTTTGGCTCGTAATGTGAGACTTGGTCAATGGTTACAATCTTTCCATTGTGGGGGAACATGATTGTCCGAAAGACGGATGATGCCACTGCCTTCATAGCATACATGTAGCTACGTCCAAACAAGATATTGTAATCGAGTTGAGCGTCGATAACTTCAATGTCAATGAGAATCGTTTTTCCCCCGAGTTCCACGGGAACATTCTGAAAGAGCCCTTCAGGAGATGATGGTCATCCGTCATAGGCTTGTAATGTGATGGCGGAAGGTATGAGTTCCGGGGACCCAAGGTTCTGCCATACTGTTTTGGACATGATACATGTAGATGCCCCTTCATCGATGATACACCGATGGACAGTGATGTTCCGTATTTTTACTGGTAGTTGAATAGCAACTGCAACGGGAAGACGCGGTTCGCTGCTATCGAGGTCAAAGGTGATGAGTCGAGTATCAGCAGGGTCGACTTCCCCCAAGGCGGAAAGTAGTGATTTCCGCTATGTTGGACAAGTCTGGAGGACTTCCAGAACTGACATGGCAGCCGGGGATTGCGCTAAGTCATCTACCAAGCTGTAGTTGTGTGCTGCCCTAGCCTGTGGATTGTAAACATTCCTGCGCAATGGGATGCGAGGGATGCGTAATGGTGGTTCGGCGGAAGGGTGAGGGATCACCAACGGAGGTCCCATTGGTGTCGGGTTTGTTTTTGGAGATGTAGGAGTAGACTCAGTTGTTGTAGGATACTAATGATTGCGTGTTTGCAGAAGGATTTCTTCCTCATTGGTGAGGAGGATCGTCCGGTCTGCAGGATTGTTGGGATTATGGTATTGGCCCACTTGAGGTGGGGGGTGCTGCATGTCCTGTTGGGTGTTTATGACACCTTGATGTGGGATAGGATTTTGCAGTATGGCGGGAGGGGGTTTTTGCGCATACTGTTTTTGTGCCTGCTGCGGGGCAGGGTGCGCTGGAGAGGGGGGAAGGCTCCCGGAGTCTTTCAACCTTTTGAAATCGGCGATCTGGGGGCAATGGTGAGTGTAATGACTGTATACACCACAAAGAGCACAAGGGTGGATAGTTTTAACAGTATTTCGCCCTTGGCGTTTGTTGTTATTTCCCCCTTGGGGGTTTTGGTTCCCTTGGTTCTGATTGCCCCCAGTGGGTGGATGCTGTGGGGGTTGATTCCCGCCTTGACTAGGATTGTTGTTATTCCTGTTCCATCCTTTCCTCTTGGTGTTGTTTGAAGTATGAGTTGGATTGGCTGTGTTTAACTGTTCAAAATTTTGGTATTGTTGAGCAGTAGAGGGTTGAACAAAGTTTACCCCCGCATGAGGATGTGGGGGAGCCATGGGTTGTGGAGGACCCGGAAAGGGAAAGTATGGATTGTGTGGTGGTGCGGCTCCATAAGGTGCATAGGAAGGCGTGGTGCTTTCACTAGTACTATAATGTGATGTGGAGGGGGTACCACTGGTTGTGAGAATAGGTGGATGTATGGGAGGTGTCGGTGGTGGTCCACTAATGGGTGGAGGTATAGCAACAGGGTATGGCTATTGATAAGGGGGTGGGGGGTAGTAAGAAGTGGCCCCATATTCCGGTGGGTATTGAGGTGTTCCATACATCGGTGGTGGTTGGGGTTGTGGAGCATGGTGTGTGGTGGCACCTATGAGTCCGTCTGCTGAGTGAGACATACCAGGTTTGTCCTGGCCAAATGGCACAGGTTTTGGAAGATCAGGAAGTACTGTGTACAAGTATCCTGACTGTGCGTAAATGAGGTCATATTGTTGAGCCTTGCTAATGGCTTCCTCTTCAAATTGTGGGAAGGTAGAAGCTACATCCTTACCAAGGAGAGCAACAAGTGATCTAAGAAACCAGTCAAGGCATTGTTGTTTGGTGGTTTCTGCTTTACACAAACTACGTCGCCTACGCCACTCATGAATGTGGTCAGCAATGTGGGTGGCTGAGGATTGTTTGAAATTAGACAGTTGTTCAAGACCGTTGTCATGGCAGATGGGTAATTGGAAGAAAGTTAAAAAGGCTTTGGCCAAGGACTCAAAGTTCATGTGGGACACTGATTTCTCTTCGACATACCATTTGGCTGATGGACCGATAAGTGTGCGTTGAAAAAGACGCAGTCTGATAGAGTCTTCCATGATGCTATTGGAAGAACACCATAGATGAAAGGTCATGACATGATTGGCAGGGTCATCCCCTGCCTTTCCTTCAAACTTTGGTATGTCTGAAGGAAGTTTGGTTGGCATTGCAGGCCATGTGGTGTCATGCAATATAGGATCATTGGTAAGTTTTGTGAGATCCGATATGTTGAGAGAGGCCAAGTATGGCATCTATAGTGGGGTAGGAATGTTAGTTCCATCCATGGTGTGTTGTGAACCTGACCCTTGATGGGGACTAGGTGGGTTGGTGCTCCCTCTTTGAGAGGAAGTGGGTCCCCCACTTCCGTGCAAAGGAGAGCGAGTGACTGTCTGACCTTGGGAAGTGGACCCAAGTAATGTAGATCCAAGCAAAGCTGATCCTAATATGGTAGCACTCACAGAAGTGTGTGAAGGAGGTACCGATGATCGAGTACGACCAGATACTCCCCCTAAAATAGGAGGAAGTTTGAGTAAGCATCGCGAACGACGGGGGTTCTGGGGTTCCCCTATGATGTCAGATTAATTGTGTGAAATGTGTACAACAAGTGGTGAGAGAAATATAGAACCAAGAGTATTTGCTGTGACTGTTTTTACACAATATATATATCAAAGTCAAACTGTAATCAGATGTGCATTATACATAAATGAGAAAGAAACATATATGTGGGTAAGAGGGTTTTGTCCACGTGGGGGAATCAAAAGAAATCAAATGCTCGTGTCCTAGAAGACGTAACGTCCTTCCTCTAAAATAGCACTGGACCTTCCAATAGCTCTCAACAGTGGGGTCGGAAGTCACCGAAAGAGATACTAGTGAAGTATGAAATAATTGGTTATAATGAGGGGTAGAGAGGGCAATATCCCGAAAGAGCTGGCGATACTTCCCAATAGCCACACAAAATCCAATCAAGGTGCGATTGCAGCCCACAATCGCCACCCGGGTAGATGTCCTAAAATTGGTCACTAGGTACCTCAGTCCAAGCGCGACATTTAGATTTTCGGCCTAAGAAATGGGTCACAGGCTGGATCCCGTCCAAGAGGTGGGTGCCTCAAGGGGGGATGCACAGAACAACCGGACCTCGGCCTTCAACCCTTCATGGGTATCTCCCTGCCTTATGGTGATTGGAACGCTGGACTTGGAGGATTTGAA
>ML778178.1:1011096-1128550 GCA_009831015.1 Picea engelmannii | reverse complement strand
ACACTGATAAAACTCCCTACGAGCTATGGAAAGGAAGACCAACAAATGTGAAGCACTTCAGAGTTTTTGGAAGCAAATGCTACATCAAAAGAGAAGATGGCAGAATGGGAAAGTTTGACTCTCTTGTGGACAAAGGAATACTTATTGGTTACTCAAGTACAAGGAAATAATACAAGTGTTACAATCTAAGATTAAACAAAGTTGTGGAAAGCATCAACGTAACAATTGATGAAACAGGTAGACCAGAATCAAATGAAGAAGAAAACAAATCAATGGAGCAACTTTTCGAAGAAGAAGATGAAAAATAAGTAGAAGAGAAAGATGAAGATGAATATGAAGATAATCCGACAGAAGTAGAAGAGCAAGTTCAGAAAGTATCTCCTAAGACACCTAGAAAATGAGTACAAAAGAATCATCCTTCAGATCAGATTATTAGAAACAAAGATGCAGGAGTTGAGACTAGAAGAAAAATCCGTTCACCAGAAAAAACACACCCATCACTCTTATCTACAATTGAGCCAAACTGTTTTGAAGAAGCTAGCAAGGATGAATTTTGGAATAAGTCCATGGATGAAGAATTGGATAAAATAGAGAAAAATGACACTTGAGAATTGGTTCCAAGACCAAAGAATAAGAATGTGATCGACACAAAATGGGTTTTCAGGAATAAATTGAATGAATATGGACAGGTTACAAGGAACAATGCTAGATTGGTATGTAAAGGATATGCACAGATTGAAGAAATCGACTTTGAAGAGACATTGCCACAGTTGCCAGAATGGAAGCAATCGGTTTACTTTTAGCTTATGCATACTCCAAAAATGTTAAAGTATATCAGATGGACATAAAATCATCTTTTTTGAATGGGGAACTCAAAGAAGAAGTCTACATTGAACAACTAGAAGGATTTTAGTTGTCAGAGAACACATAATATGTATGTAAATTAAAGAAGGCCTTGTATGGTCTAAAACAGACTCTTAGATCATGGTACTCTAGACTGGATAAGTATCTGCAACAGGTAGGGTGCATAAAAGGAAGTGTAGACAATAACCTCTAAATCAAGGTAAGTCAAGGTAATATTTTATTAATTTAAGTTTATGTTGATGATATTATTTTTGGTAGTGATGATGACAGGTTAAGCAAGAAATTTGCAAAAGGAATGCAGAATGAATTTGAAATGTCGTTACTTGGAGAACTATCCTTCTTTCTGGGACTTCATATACGTCAAAGAAACCAAGGAATTTTTATTTCTCAAACCAAGTATATCAGAGAAATGCTAAAGAGGTTCGGAATGGAAGATTGCAAACCAATTGTAAGTTGAGAGAAAATGATGATTCAAAGTCTACATATCAGAGGCAATACAGGTCAATGATTGGAATCCTACTATATGTGATAGCATCCAGACCATATGTAATGCAAGAAGTTGGACAGGTGTCACGCTTTCAAGCAACACCAAAGGAATCACATGTATTAAGAGTAAAGAGGATTTTCAGACATCTCAAAGAAACATAAGAGTTTGGATTATGGTATCCAAAAGGAAAAGATCTATCACTTATTGCCTACATAGATGCAGATTGGGTAGGTTGTATTGATGACCGACAAAACACCATTGGAGTAGCGTTCTACTTAGGTGAGGTTTTGGTATCATGGTCAAGCAATAAACATTCATCAATATCTCTATCTACAGCTAAGGCAGAGTATATTGCAGCAACAACATGGTTTACATAGGTTCTTTGGATGAAACAAACTTTGACAAATCTACAGGTTGAGTATAATGAGCCCATTCCAATATATTTTGATAACACAAGTGCCATTAGTATCTCAAAAAACCCGGTGATGCACTCCAAGATGAAGCACATTCCAATCAAGTATCACTTTCTATGAGAACAGGTTGTAGAAAATAACATCAAAGTTGAGTATGTGGGCACAAAAGAACAAGTGGAAGACATATTTACAAAACCACTTCCACGGGAAGCCTTTAAATATATTCTCCAAAGACTTGGATTTATTTCTAATCCAAAATGAATTCTTTTTGAATGTTTATCTTATATGTCTTAGATGTACATGAGGAAGCACCATAAGAGGATAGTTTGGTCAGGGGGAGAAGCCCCAGATGGAAAGATACATTTTCCATGGATGACAAAGGGGGAGAGATTTATTAGATGCAAAGGACAAAGGCATGCTTCCAGGGGGAGTAGATTTATCAGATGCAGAGGATAGAGGCAAATTTAGTAGATACATAGGACATAGGCATGGTTCCAGGGGGAGCATGAGTGATATGATTTCAGTATTTCATTAGAGTGTTTCCATCAATGCTAAAGGGGGAGATTGTTGGTTAAGGTTGGTTGTCATTGATGTCAACCCTAGAAGAAAGACCCGCAACACAAAGGTTTGGGTAATGGACCCAATATTTTTTTATGTAAATATGACTCATTATTGTCTTGTCATGGTTGATAAGAAGTAAATATGGATGAACTCGAAAGTGGTCCCCTTATGGTGAAAGACCTCACGGTAAGATGCTTTATGGAGTAAGAGAACCCATGATTAAATTTGGAATAATGAGATGAAGGACAATGAATTTTTCAGGTAAACTATCCTATATGGATATTTCTTGTCATTCCAATTCCGGTGGTATGTGGAACATCACATAACTCCTCACGGTTAGAGAGTTATGGCCATGAGAAGTTGGAGACCCCAGGTTTGGGTAATAGACCCAAGTTTGTTTGATGGATAATGGTATGAGTTATGATATATTTTCAGATAATACTATTCTATATGGATAGTACATGTCATTCCATTTCTGGTGGTATGTGGAACGCCACATAACTCCTCACGGTTTGAGAGTTATGGCCTTAAAGTTGGAGGACCCTCATATGTCATCTAGAAGCCCCAAAAGGTCAAAGTAGTCAAAGTGGTTTAAGAGATTTTAAAAGGTAAATAATAAAGTGAAGTAATGAGTGTATTATAATTCAAAGTGAATACAAAATAAATTATTTCAATAATAAATTTAATGGATAAATTAGAAGTGGGTTAACCCTAAAATAAGGAACGTGGGGCCAAGTGACCTAGTATATTTTTTTTAAGGAAGCTACTTGGAGAGTATAAATAAGAGACAAGGCTCTCTCATTTTAAATGCACTTGGGCATATTGAATATATATAGGTGTCTGAGGTAACCTAGGATATCTATTTCGAAATTTTGAGGGAAGGTGAAGACAAATAAGACCAAAATGCAAGGAAGGATAAATTCTTTCGATTGTGCTTACTAAGGTATGTTATTTACAAGTCGTCTCACCATTTTCTCTATAAATTTTTTTCTATAATTATTCAGACCATGAAATTGCTATTCCATTGAGAAAACATATCCAAGTATCTGTGGTAATGAATTAATCTTGTGTGTCATTGTATTTTTGGAGTTACACTCTATGGAAAATAGGGTTTGTGGTTAGTCCTGAAACTAGTCAAAAACATGTGTTTCGGGTAAAAACATCATAACTTCTTCATAAAAGATCCAAATTAAGTGAAACCAAATGTGTTGGTTAGGGTACAATATTTATTATTCTATGTAACAGTTTCATATCATTTCAAAAAATATTCCATGTGGGGCACGCTCTACAAGGTCTCTCTCTAGAATAAGCTAGAATTCAGCAAGGTATGCCATTTTTGCTATAATTCCTTTTATGAGAGGTTCAAAGTAGTGAAACCTGAAGGAATTTCATAAAACACATTGAAGAAAATTGTATATCAATTTTAGATATTTATACATTATAGGTACAAATTTATGATTACGTCAAGTTAGGGTTGTTGACTAATCCAAAACTAGGCATGCGAGACTAAAGAAAAATATGATGAAAATGCTAGTCTCTTGTTGTTGAAGTTAAGGAATGTTTGTAGGAATGTGATTATATACACAAGGTCTATTGCAAGGCTACAAATCATATTTTGATGATGAAATTGATGAGGGATTTTGGTTGAGGTACATGTTGAGTACATGGTTGAGACAAGTAGTTGATGAGTTGGCACATACATGAGGTGTATAGTTGATGATGTTGGTACATATTGATGATTCATAGTTGATGAGTAGTTGAAACATGATTGGTACATACTTGGTACATGTTTGGATGCACTTGTTTATGGTACAGGTTGATTACAATTTATTTGGTATAGGTTGGTGCATGCTTGATACACTTATTTATGGTACAGGTTGATTACAGGTTGAGGTATAAGTTGATGAATGGTTTAGATTTATTGGTATAGGTTTACAAAAGTATATCTCAGAGTGACAGGTTGACAGGGGTTCCATCATTCTACTTCTACTTCAGGGTGGCAGGACAGGGCAAGGATAGGTGGTTGTAGCCACCGTCCGTTTGTAGACAGAGAACATAGGGGGTTGTAGCCTCCTTCTATTTGTAGCTAGAGAATTGGGGAGTTGGAGATTCCCTCAGGTTGTAGCCTGAGAAACTAGGGAGTGTGAGCATCCTTCCAGTTGTAGTTGGAAAACAAAGGAAGTTTGTGATTCCAATGAATGTAATTCTTCAAGACATATAAGAAAAAACATTCTGTGGTTTTCTCCCGATTTGGTTTTCCATGTAAAACACCGGTGTATTTTGTATGTGTATGTTTGTTCATTTGTTCATTTCTTATTTACTCTACAGTTATTGGATGATAATGATTCATCGATATAACATTTGGATTATATGGTTAAAAATGATTAAATTGTTGTATTACTGATTCACCCCCCCCTCAGTAATCCAACAGGAGAATCCCAAAAAGGGATAATGTTTTGCTCCAGGATGCTCCATTTGCCCTAGAATGGGATAACGTCTCCCTTAGAGGGGATTGGCCTATCTTTTCATCTTTATTAGGGTTTTAATTTGACATTTTATTGTAAAAAAAATATGATTTAGTGTTTTTTCCTTGTCGGCCTTTTTCATGACCTAAAATGTAAATTTAGGTCATGGTACTATATAAATGAAGGATTTTTACCTTCATTTTTTCATCATATCACACTCACTTATTAGTGAGGTCTGAATTTTTCACCCTCTCTTGGGTTATTGGCTGAAATTTTGAGGTGCAATTGTTGAAGGAAGACTTTCTTGGCATATTTTGGCATTTCTCTTGATGGAAGGTGTTAAAACTAGGGTTTTTTATGCTTTTCTTGGTGATATGTAAGTGAATTTCTGAAAAACTTTTGGATTGAATGGTTGTATTATTATTTCTTGCATATGGTGTTATAAATTTGTTGAATAAACCCTAGGTGAAAAGAACACATCATTGGTCCTTGTCTCATTTCCCCATTAAGATACTTTTCAGCCATTGCTTGAAGAGGGGAGAGCCTAGTCGTAGCTACATTATTCTTTTCTCTTCTTTTTTCTAGCCATTTCCTTTCCTGAGCTAAGAAGAAGAAGATGTCCCAAGGCCTAGTTCCCCTACACCTTGAGAATCATTTTTTCCATAGGGTTTGATGTTGAAGCCTTGCTGTGACAACACTTTTCATCTCAAACCTTCTTATCTTGGTTTTATGCTATATCTCTAGCTAGCCGCAATTGCGATTGAGTTAAGGAAGGAGGAGAGAGCACCGAGGCCTAGTTCCCATACACCAAGGTGAGCCTCTCTCCCCTAGGGTTTTGAATTTGAGGCCTTGCTTTAGAAACACCTAAAATCTTCTCCCTCTAGTCCTTAACTGCACTATCTTTGATCCTTTATATTCTGTGTTCTTCACTTTTGAATCCATTAACCCTAAGGCATTGATATAAATACCTCTTGTTTTAAAGTGAACTTGATCACAACAATTCTCAAAACCTTGAATCAAACCCTAAATACTAACCCTAGCTTAGGAACTAACCTAACTAACCTATTGTTGTTGTCATCTCTAGTTATAATATCATTGGTGCAACAAACATTTTCTTAATAAGAAATTGAATGGTGGATTAAAGGAATTGATTGAATAAAGCGTTGATTTGTTACATTGAATGCTACATCGTTTTAAAATTTATTGAAGAACTAACATATTTATCATTACTATTTTATAAACATTGACTTCATCAATATTTATTATCAAATTGATTATATGTGTATTAGATAGTCATTGATTTATATGAAGTACTAAACCAAGTGAGCATCTTGCATATATCAATTTCCTTGTTGCTTTGTCTTAGGCAGGTGCATCTCTCATTTTTGGGTTATACTTTATTATTGGTTGTTAGTTGGACTATCTTCTTGGTGGTGACTTGTGAGGGGGGGAAATTATTCTTGTCTTATAATACTTTTCCTTCTCAAAACCCCAGGTCACCGGGGACGTCTCCCCTGGGCCTTACCACCCTAAAAAGAAAGAACCATCCCATTGAGGTGACATTGGGTGTGATTGGTTGTTGTTATGCCAGTTTGACTCTTTAATATATATCCTTTATACTTGATAAAAACTGTATGATAGCATTTTGGCACCGTTGTCGAGGAACACTAAGTCAAAACATCCTCAAGACGACACTTTTCTGTAAGCCTTTCCTCTAGAGTCTTTATCTCGCAAGCTTACCTGGCGACTCCACTTTGGGTGTTTTCCCTTATCCTTTGATAGTTTCAAGAAAATTATCTAGTGACTCCACTGATGACGAAGCCAACCATGACTTCACAATGGGACCTGGGAAACTACAAGGCTATGGACATGAGTAACATCCCGAGATATCCTCAACAAATGACTTTTGAATACATAAATTTTCTCCCTAGATTCACTGGTGGTGATGGTGAGAGAAATGACTATCACATGAGAAACTTATGGAATTTCTTCCTATCCTACCCTATCGATGATTATGCTGAAAATGTGGTCATGAAATGTTTATTTGCCACTCTTTATTTTGATGCTAAAGAATGGTACGATAACCTCCCTGATGCCAGCATCAGGACTATGGAGTAATTTGAGGAAACCTTTCTCGAGAGATGGCTTATCCAACTGGAAGACATCCTAGTACTATTAGAAGAGCTCAAGCATATAAAGAAAGTTGAGGATGAAACTGCCAGAGACTTCCAAGATAGATTTGAGAACATGCTATATCAAATTCCTGAAAGTCATCATCCCGAGGAGAGATACCTTGTCCATCTATTTACTCATGCACTTTTGGGATATCTGAGTTTTCCCCTTGATAAGAGAGCCTCAAGGATGCTTGATGAAGCCTACGAGATGGCTGCAAGGATTGAGGAAAAAATCTCCTTGTTGAAATAAGATACCCCTTTACCTTAGGTACTCTCAATAGGGAAAGTTTGTTTGCCTTTGAGAACTTCATTGTTTATTTCCATGAAGAAGGGGGACAAACCATAGATCGGAAAGAGATTACTAAAGAAACATTTGAGGAGACGAAACCCAATGATGAAGTATAAACATTCCCTCCTCCTCTTAATTAAGCGATCCAAAAGCCTTCTCCTGCACAACAACAAGACGATAAGGTTAGTTTCTTTCCTTTTTAGGATTTTGATGGTACCTTGTTTCATGATTTAGAGAGTGATGGAGAAATGGAATCTTGGAACAAAGAGCATCTTCCTTGATTTAAAACCAAATATGAAGGGGAAAATAATGAGGATAAGACAGTAATGCATGTTAAAGACACCCAAGTCCTTGAATCTCCTGCACAAGAAGAATAAGTAAGTTACCCTCCTCTCCAAGATTTCGATGATTGTCTACGTTATGATTTGGGAAAAGAGGAGGAAATGGGTGAGATTTTGAATGTTTTGAACCCTCCATGTTATGATACTGATACTAACATAGTTGGTATTGATGAGCTCATACATGTTGGCATATGTAGGTGGGATGCAGTTGGTTATGATATGGATCCCATCTATGACATAGAGAGTCATCTCCAAGTGTTTCCTTTGCAATTATCACAACAAGTTACTCTTGACCAGTGGCAACAAGAAGATGCGATTTTTACCGATGCTCTCCAAATACCTAAGGTTGACCAAGTACCATATTTTCCTGATAATTTTCAGTCTTACCTTGAGGGATTTGATGAGTACTCTTCTGAGCACTTAGATTTATCCTATGAAAATGACTATCAACCATCACTGTGCTTGTATTTTGATAGGAGTAAGAACATTGTTTTCCTAAAGAAGGATTTTTATGACTTTTTTCTCCAACCACTGGTTATTACTTTACCTTGTTGTTTCATTAAAGGTGTAGTTGGGAAGTATATCTTTTATATTGAGTTTCCTCTGAAGAAAACCCTATAATACAAGGGTTAGTTGAAAACTACAAGTTCAAGTCTATCATTTCTATGTTTCAACTTTCCCTTAAGAGTTTTCTAGTCATCCGTTGGATCCTTGTCAGTCCCTTCAGAGTGTGAAGACGTCCTGGGTGGCCAGTTTGCAGACCTTTGGAGTTGGTGTTCTGAACCTTGGATTTTTCATGACCCCTTCCTGAAGTGGATTGAGCACTTTCATCAGAGATCGATGTGGCATGATTTTATCCCTCCCACCTGCCTCCATGAGTTATACTTTGTGATTTCCATTGATATGATATATATTATAACCCATGACATTTTTGTTCTTGACTTATCACTATTTTGGTTTATTATGAAGCAAAAAGGTAGGTATCGTGGGACATTGTTGGATCCTAGGATGTCACACATGATGACCATGATGTCATCCATCCCTATGGACGTCTTGGGAGGAAGACTAGGCAATATTGGCACGTGTGGCAGGTTGGAGAAGCCTAAGAAGGGCTAACGTTTTTCTCCAGGATGCTCCATTTTCCCTAGAAGGGGCTAACGTATCCCTTAGAGGGGCTTGATGTCTCTTTTCATCTTGACTAGGGTTTTAATTTGAACTTTTAATGTAAAAACAATATGATTTAGTGTTTTGGCCTTGTCGACCTTTTTTATGACCTAAAATGTAAATTTAGGTCATGGTACTATATAAATGAAGGACTTTTACCTTCATTTTTTCATCATATCACAATCACTCATTAGTGAGGTCTGAATTTTTCACCCTCTCTTGGTTTATTGGCTGAAATTGTGAGGCACACTTGTTGAAGGAAGATTTTCTTGGCATATCCTGGCGTTTCTCTTGGTGGAAGGTGTTACAACTAGGGTTTTCTATGCTTTTCTTGGTGATATGTAAGTGAATTTGTGCAAATTTTTTTGATTGAATGGTTTTATTGTTATTTCTTGCATATGGTTTTATAAATTTTTTGAATAAACTCTACGTGACAAGCACACATCATTGGTCCTAGTCTCATGTCCCCATTAAGAGATTTTCCAGCCATTGTTTGAAGAGGGGAGAGCCTATTCGTAGCTACACTCTTCTTTTCTCTTCTTTTTTCTAGTTGTTTCCTTTCCTGAGCTAAGAAGGATAAGATTTCCCAAGGCCTAGTTCCCCTACACCTTGAGAATCATTTTTCCCCTAGGGTTTGCTGGTGAAGCTTTGTTGTATAAACACTTTTCTTCTCAAACCCTCTTGTCTTGGTTTTATACTATATCTTCAGCTAGCCACAATTTCCATTGAGTTAAGGAAGGAGGAGAAAGCACCGAGGCCTAGTTCCCCTACACCAAGGTGAGCCTCTCTTCCCTAGGGTTTTGATTTTGAGGCCTTTCTTTAGCAACACCTCAAATATTCTCCCTCTAGTCCTTATCCACACTATCTTTGATCATTTAGCTCTTGCATCCTTCACTTTTGACTCCATTAACCCTAAGGAACTGATCTAAAGACCTTTTGTTTTGAATTGAACTTGATCACAACAATTCTCAAAACCTTGAATCAAACCCTAACTACTAACCCTATCTTAGGAACTAACCTAACTAACCTATTGTTGTCATCATCTCTAGTTATAATATCATTGGTGTAACTAACGTTTTATTAATAAGCAATTGAATGGTGGATTAAAGGCATTGATTGAATAAAGTGTCGATTTGTTACATTGAATGCTACATCGTTTTAACATTTATTGAAGAACTAACATATTTATCATTGTTATTTTATAAACATTGACTTCATCAATATTTACTATCAAATTGCTTATATGTGTATCAGATAGTCATTGATTTATTTGAAGTACTAAACCAAGTGAGCATCTTTCATATATCAGTTTCCTTGTTGCTTTGTCTCAGGCAGGTGCATCTCTCCTTTTTGGGTTATACTTTATTATTGGTTGTTAGCCAAACTATCTGCTCAGTGGTGATTTGTGAGGGGGGGGAACTTATCCTTGTCTTATAATCCTCTACCTTCTCAAAACCGCAGGCCACTGGGGACGTCTCCCCTGGGCCTTACCACCCTAAAAAGAAAGAACCATCCCATTGATGTGACATTGGGTGGGATTGATTCCTGTTACGTCAGTTTGACTCTTTAATCTCTAGCCTTTATCCTTTCTACAAACTATGCAATAAAAGTGACCTCGAGAATGAGCAATCATTATAGTGATTTGGTGGTACCATAAATTAATGTTCAACATGAAATCCCTAACTCTTATGATAACCTAATAGAAACATAACTTCATACTTCAAAAGACACCTAAAGTCATAATTAACCACGTTTCACATGGTATATGACACACTTATGTTAATAATGACATATGACCTTTTCTTTAATTTTTTCCCTTCAAGACTCTGATCCAAAACGTTTGGTAGAATTTTTTTAACACTATTATAACATTCTGTACCAAATTCAAACACTCAAGTAAAGACCATGAAAAACCATACTCAATAGTTGACTGAAGTTGTTTCAAGGATAGGTTGACTTTTTAACGGAATCATGACTCTTGAAAGAATTTTTTTTAAAGACTTTGCCCAACAAAACTCTGTAATACAGATAAAGAATGGACTCTCACTGAAAAATACTATTCTAATAATTTGACAAAACAATTTTAAGTGTAGCATTCAAATTTTATGTGTTAACACCTAGCTTCAACTGGGGATGAAGTCCTCCATGTGAGGCTTCAAGAACTTGCAAACTTGTTCCTTTCAAAATTATTGTTGTTGAGAATCTAATATAAACTCTATATCTATTCCTTTATGTTTTGTAATCAATTCCAAACTGGAAATGCTCTGCAATTCAATCATCCTCATTGGATACTGAAGACAACTGAAAACCAAACTATCACACTAAAAACTAAAAACAAACTCTATACTAGTGTTTTTCCATTCAATTATGGAGTCTTATTTAGCTGATATTGTCTACAAAATTTCAAATCACACCGATATTTACAATGACATTGAGCCACCCACAACTTTAGTAAAATAAATGTTTGATAAAATGCCTATTCACAGGGTCTCCAAAAATATATTCATCTTCAATATTCTGCAAGATAAAAGTGTTATTTTCCAAATCTTTTGCAATCCTGAATGTCCCAAACTAGAGATAATAAAAATTACCATGTTTTCCTTTGTCATCTCTCCTTGCATCCCATCTTAAGACAACATCCCCTGGGAGAAACTTATGTTGCTTTTTCTTCCTAACAAAAATATCCTTGACTTTGTTCTGATAGATCTGATTTTTTTCATGTAGCAATTCTCTGGTTTGATGTACCTCTATAAATTGATAAATAATTCATTGTACATCATTTGATTCTTCAATTTCTTCCTGTAAACGTTTATGACTAGAAAGCCTAAATGAATAAGAAAAATTGAATCGATTCCATACACCAATTGTAAATAAGAAGTTCCAATGGATTTCTTCGTACTAATCTTGTCATCCCACAATGCATACTTAAGGTTAGAATCCCATGCCTTCTTATTATATGCTAATATTTTTTTAATGATCCCGATCAAAATTTTGTTAGAAGACTTTGTTAACCCATTACGTTGTGGGTAATAAGGTGTTGAGTTTTTAAGAATGATATTGTATCTATCAAAACAATTTATCATTTCAACATATTTAAAAGATTGTGCATTATTTGTCAATATTTTCCTAGGACAACCAAACCTTGCCAAGATATTATCCTCGATAAATTTGATTATAACCTGTATGTTGCATTTATGGTAGGAATGGCTTCTATCCACTTTGTAAAAAATAATATAGGTGTGAGGATCCACCTATGCTTTCCACTAGAATGAGGATCAATTTTTCCAATGAAATCCAAACCCCACTGTTTAAAAGGACCATCCACCACAATAATATTCAAAGTTAATGACTTCAATTTTTGTTTCCATCTGACATTTAATACAAGACCTGACCTTTGAAAAAACATATGAGAATAATAAGGGCCAATAATATCCATCTCTAAGGATTTTATAAGCAATATCTTTCCAATAGTGATGTCCTCCACAAGCTCCTATGTGCATCTCAACCTAATACTCCGTGCTTCATTTTCCTCCACACATTTTAACAAAATTCCTCAAGTATATTTCCAAAACAAAGACTGATTCATAATGTAGTATTTTACAACTTTCAATTTCAAATATCTTTCTTTCTCTTTATAAAAATTAGGAGGAGCTTGAAAATTTTGCAAAAAATATACAATGTTCTTATACCATAATGAATCATAATTTTTTTATTGTACCTATAAATTATTTCCGTCATTCCGAGGAACACCATCAATTGAATGATTGAAAAAAAAAATTATCCCAAGGGATTTACAATTTGAATTTACTAACAATTTTTCCAAACCCTGTCGTTTTACCAATTTTGTTGGTGTTGTCTCCAAATCATATTCCAAAATATTTGCAATCCATATTCCTCTTTCTCCATCGCTAGATGGCTATGTTAAAATATCCTTCATAGTACTGCTAGGAACATAAGCAACCAATTTAGAATGCATAATATAAATTCTAAAATATTTTAAAGCTTTAACCAAAGCATATGCTTGTTTTTAAATGATATTATACTTCAACTCTGCATCTCTTAATGCCCTAATGAAAAATGAAATGGGCTACTCAAATCCCTCATCATTCCTTTGCATCACTACTACAACAATAATATCTTCCGAGGTGAAAGAAAATGTTAGAAATTCTATAGAATAATCGAGGTTGATTAACATTGGTTCTTCAGTAAGGGTCTATTTGATAGTTTCAAAATATTTTCTAGCCTCCAAATTCCATTTTAATCATAGTCTTTTCTAAGAATAACAATTATGAATTTTACAAACTATGCAAAATTTGGAATGAACCTTCTTAAAAATTGATCTTACCAAGGAAAGACTGAATTCCTTTCATGTTCCTTGGTATACTAATATTTTGAATAGCTTCAACTATGGTTGGATCAATCATTATAACCCTTGGAGAGACAATATGACCAAGGCGTTTACCATCTATCATGGAAAAGTGATATGTCTTAGGATACAATGACATCCCATATTTCATGCACTTCTTGAATGTTTTCCTGAGATGTTGTAGGTGTTCTTCATCAGACTTGAAGAAGATAGTAATATCAGCTAAATAGATAATAATATTTTTTTCCTTCTCGCCTATGAATGCAATGTCCATGGCCATTTGAAAATTTTCCCCTACATTAATCAAGCCAAAGGGAATTTTAACATACATGAACATACCCCAGGATAAAGTGACAGTTGTTTTCTCTCTATCTTCTTCATGTACCAATATCTGGTTGTATCCAAAGAAACCATTAGTCATTAAGATCCTCTGGGCACCCACCACCCTTTGTAAAATATGTTCCATTTTTGGTAATGGATAATTATCCTTTAAATAACACTTTTTGAGTTTTTGGAAGTCAACAAAAACTCTAATCTCCCCAGTCTTCTTTATCCGATAGAATATTTAGAAAGCCAGGTATAT
Source organism: Picea engelmannii (assembly GCA_009831015.1). Classification (NCBI taxonomy): domain Eukaryota; kingdom Viridiplantae; phylum Streptophyta; class Pinopsida; order Pinales; family Pinaceae; genus Picea; species Picea engelmannii. Next base: position 1,114,843 of record ML778178.1, on the reverse strand, counting down.
TTGAAAAATCAAAGGAGTTACACCTCATAGCTATAATAGCCTCCATGCAAACATCAATCGATTCATACATTTTGAACCAGTGGGGCCGTTGATGGATTCTTTAGTCATGGAGTTGCTAGGTGAATAATCAACGATCAATTTTTAATGTTGATTGTTATTCACTATAAGGAATCAGATCTATTCATTTTTGTACACACATGGAAGATACTTCATTCCTCAACTCCTCAACAATGACACCAAAATATGTTAGCACTAGAGATGTTCCTAAGTATAAAAGGAACCATTCCCAACACATCTGGAATTGATAATCTCATTTGAGTAAAGAATCAAAATAACTAGGATTGGAAAATTAACATTTATCTCAATTGTAGACTCATACACTATATCTCATGGATTGAAGGCATATAGGCTCAATATTCAAATACTAAAGTTTTAAAAGATGAAAGAATAATAATAAGAAAGACATATAGAAATAATTCAATCACATCTACTGTAATTAAAAAATCTCAAATCATAATGTTAATAAACAAGAAATTATTTCTAATACTGAACTTAGATATTTGAATGAAACTTTACAAAAAATAGGCATTTACAGAAAATCTTGGTTGTTCATGAATCTATAATCCATAACTGATATAGGCTATATCAATAATCATTTCATTCAACTGAGAAAGAAAAAGATAAGAAGATACAAAAAGAACACAATCTGATACTGAAATTGTAGGATTTCTTCAATAAGGAAACATATCTACAAGGTCTGCAAAAATATCATACAACTGTTTTCAAAAACCCAGACTTCAAACCCTGTTTTGATTTTCAACCTTTGCTTTATAGATACAAAATTGACTTCAAAAATGTATTTGAGATCCATATATTTTGGATCTAGTCTCCTTTTTAGAAAAATAAAACAACCAAATTAGATTATAATCAGGTTTCAGTATTTGGAATATGAAATCCGATTTTCAGTTCTAGATACACATTTCAAGCAACATTAACTGGCCATATTTTGTGTAAGTTTAGAATACAATATATACCTTTGAAAATAAAGCTTATAACAAAGGATTAATTTTAAACTATCGACTTACTAAAGTCTAAAATTTAGAAAATAACAAAATTGTTGTCTTCATTAAATTTGGTAGTGCTTTTACTTTTATTTAGGTAGGGAGCTACCAAAAATTTTGGAACTGAATGTGTGCCAATGCTTTCCCTGAAAATAGTCTTTTGCCAATATTATTGATTCTTTTGATGAATTCCTCTTCCATATGAAACACCTATGCTGATCCTATGCTAACTATTGTCCATTGCATCCACTAACATCATGAGAGCTTCTTTGTCTTGGTTCTTGTACTTTTCATGTAGCCATTTAATTCTTTATTCCCGATTTTGAGATTAATGTTTCCTTTATAGAATTTTCAGGCTAAGATATAAAGCTTGTTATGTTTTATAACCAACTTATTTCTCCTTTTGCCAATATTTTTATTCTACTCTTTCAACTTATCATTCTCAAGTTTAGGTCAATCATTCATCCTTTTAAGTTCATTTAATTTCCTTTTCATGTTCCTTGTATCTTCATTTTTGTCTTTATTGTTGGATTGCAACAATGCAACACGTTCGTGTATTTTCATATCCTCTTGTTCAACTACATCTTTTGTTAGTTTATTGTCCTTTGGATTAGAATCCTCATCGTCAAAATATGGAAAATTTAAAACATTTTTACCTTGAACAAACTTAGACACATTTTCATCTACATTCATTTCATGTATTTCCATTATTTGATCCTCAACCGGATTCTGAGATCCATCATCTCCCATCTCTAATGGATAGATAATATATTTAGTTTGAGGAATATCTTCAAGCATGGGAATGATTTCGGGCTGAGAGAAATTTTGTTTCATCTTCACTTTTTTGATATTTTCCTTTTTCGAGTTACCTGTAGAGATTTTAGAAAAAATGGTCTTCTTATTTTCTTTATTAACTTTAGGATAAATTTCTTCTCAATCATCATCTATAACAAGAACTATATCTTTCTTCAAAAAAAGATACATAATTGATTTTTCATTGAATCTCAACTTGCTTGTTAGGCGCGTATGTGGTCCTCTATGCCTATATTTCTATGATGATTTAGGTTTTACATCCTGAGAAATTTTCTCCGAACCTATTTTTGGAAATGTGTTGTAAGAAGTTTCCTCAGAAGATGATTCCTTTTTTTCAAATACAAGCACTAGAGATGATTTCAATCTCTTTGGTTTTGCATCAATTTCCTTCCTTTTCTGTATGGTAAAATCCTCCTTAATAGGGTAAACCTCTTGTTCTGAAATGGATAACACTGAACTTCTATTGTAACCTTTTCTTGGAAATTGATTTTCCTCTTGACACTCCTTATTATCCATGTGGAAGATTTAAAATCTTGTTCTTGAACAAATGACTGGATAATCTAGATTCTAGAATTTCTGGAAATTTCAACCTTTTTAGGCTTGATATAAGCTCCCTTTTCTGGTCTTTTTGAGATTCAGATTTAGAACTAGACTGAGATGAAAATTCTTTCCAAGTTATTTTATTTACTTTTAATGCTTCAACGATTAATATATTAATTAAACCTTGATGGAAGACACAGTGATTATTCCTCTTATGAATGGCTTGAACTCTCGATGACATTTTTCTTAAACTCTTCAACAGGAAGAATGACAAGTTCATTCTTTTATCTCTAGATAGATGTAATAAAAACATCATGTGGTATAGAAGGATGATACAAAACCTACCTTGAAAGGTAATATATCATTGAACCATTTTGAGCACCTCATTCCATTCATCTTTAAGAACTGATTATGATACTCGATCTTCAAGAGCTGATTCAAATTGTAATTCACAATAATATCATTCTTGAACCAACACTCACCATCTATTGGTAACTCAGTTGACCTAGAAATGGAGTCCTTTGTGACTTGGATTGTCAAATTTCCGATTTTTGCCTTGCATCCATCAAAACCATTCGCGAATGTTGTAGCCACTTCCTGATTATACATCTGAAACTTCTGGCAAAAAATTAACCATCCTGCTTCCTGTAACTTGATATTGTGCTTTGGATATGCCTCTAAACATTCTTCACCTTCAGGTTCATGGTGCATTATGTCGCCTCCTTTAGTCATCACTGGAAATGGTGACTCATTTTATAAACTAACTGTGTGATGTTTATGGAAAAAATCATGAAGCAAGGTTAGTTTTGGTGGTAAGAAAAAGTGACAACATAGTAGCTCGATATTATGACCAACAAGTGAGGTTACCTCATGACTGAACAATCATTACAATGATTTGGCAATACCATAAATGAATGTTTGACATGGCACCCCTAACTCTTATGATAACCTAATAGACACATAACTCCATACTTCAAAAGACACCTAAAGTCATAATTAACCAGGTTTCACATGGTATGTGACACACTTAGATTAATAATGACATCTAACATTTTTTTAATTTTGTCCATCCAAGACTCTAATCCAAAACTTTTGGTAGTATTTTTTTAACACTACTATAATGGTCGCTACCAAATTCAAACACTCAAGTAAATACCATGAAAAATCATACTCAACAGGCAATTAAAGTTATTTCAAGGATAGGTTGAATTTTAAATAGAATTATGACTCTTGAAAGACAATTTTTTAAAGACTTTTTCCAAAAACCTTTGTAATACTGACACATATTGGACTCTGACGAGAACCAACTATTATAATAATTTGACAAAACAATTTGAAGTTTAGCATTCAAATTTTAGGTGCTAACAAAATCCATACCAATTAAGAAATCATAAGACCCCAAAGGTATGGTATTTAAGTTTTCCTTTGTGCTTATTCCATTTATGTCCATTCAACATTCCTTAACAATCTCATTAATTTTACTTTTAGCTCTTGTGGCTAACTGAACCAACCAAGATTTCCCAATTTTGATTTTTGGAAAATGAAATCTTCCCACCAACTTAGGATCAATATAGCCATGACTAGATCCCGAATCAATAATTATAACAACATGTTGGTCATTGATCTTACCTTCCTCTTCAATTATGCCAGATTGAAACTTAGCATACTTGTTTTCCATGACTACATAGATCATTAGCATGCTTCTGCCCAAGTCCTCAATTGTATCATTTTGTTGTACATTATTAACATTCATCACTTTTTCACCTCTATGAGGGAAATATTTGTACATGATATCTCCCTCAAAACCCCAACATTTCATAGGCTGCTACCTTGTTCTTTTCCCCAAAATTTTTGTCATTTTGGGATCATTTGGAGCTGGTTGTCCCTACGAATTATTTCTGAAGAAGGGTGGCTTGTTCCCCTTCTTTCCCTACTCCATATTACCTTTATTTGTGTCTTCCAAAGCATTTTGGGAAGGTGGTATTCCTCTATGTTGATCATAGAGACATTTATCTCTCTTTATTGCTTCATCCAATGTCTTGGGATCATCATATTGTATCTTTTCACCGAATAATGATGGAATCCCACTCAGGAACCTTTTAATATTGACATGTTCATCCTTGATAAAATCAACATACTTCTACAATTCCAAAAATATTCTCTCATACTCGTCCATGGTCATACTCCCAAGCTTGAGTTCAATGAACTCCATATTCTTATCATAATAACACTTGGAAACATATTTCTTCTAAAAATACTTCTTGAACTACATCCAAGAGATTTTTTTCTCATCAATGTGTTATACTTGCACAAGTTGGTCCCACCACATTGATTCTTTTCCCTTTAGTTGATAAATTACAATTCTTCCTTGTACTTGTAAGAAATAATTGTGCAACTAAAAATGCTTCCGCATACCCAATAACCAAGTCTCTGCATCCTCATATTTCATGTGATCACCATCAAATATAGGAGGATTGATCTTATTCATTTCTCCTCACAATTAATCCACTCTAGACCTTTTTTTACACTTCCTAACCAGAGATAAGCTTGGAATACTCTTTTATCTCTTCACTTGGTGACATGGTGATTGATGGTGATTCCTATAAACACTTTTGTATTCTCTTATTTTATCATGATAATTATGACTCTTTGAATTGCTTAAGTCTATCACCTTATCCACTTTCTTCTTGATTCTATTCAAACTCTACAACAACCTGAGGTTGATGCCATATTTCCACTCTTTGTATTTCATAAGCCTCTCATTATATGTCATATATCCCTGAACATATCTTTGCAGACTCTTTATAGTCTCCACCAAATTCATGCTCTCCTCCTTGCCTTCTCCATTCCCATTGGATTCTTTACCTGCATTACCCATGTTGAAACACAACCCCTTGACTTCATCCTCAGGGATGTAATCCCTAGGAACATATTCCATACCTATGATATATTTTTTTATCTTATTCTAATATGTTTTCCCTTAACTCTACAAAATGTGTAGGCAATAGGATTTGTTAGACTATAATGGTTTAACAAATCTATCAATTTATGCACCATTCTACCCTTTAAATACATCAGAAATAGTCTTTATATTTTCTTGTTAATTTTACTACCTAATTCACATTTCTGGGTGAATATGTGGACTCGAATGTCTAAGACCTTTACAATGACTACTTTCTTGCTCAATTTTGAGTCTTGAGCAGAAAGTTATTGTCATTTGATCAATACCAATATTCTTCTTTTGCACACATTTAAACTAGGTGCAATTTTGGCTAGGTCCATGCATCTTTACACCTGATCCTTTGGAGTTTTGACAAGAGCTCAACTAAGTTCCTTCATAGCCATATTTTGGAAAACTTGACCAAGTTTCATCTTCATCTGATATCCATGCTGCTAGATACAACCTAGAGAATTTTTGTCCATTTTACTCTTTTTAGCACTATATGCTATAGGTTCCTTCTATATCCTATTGTGTAATTTCAGGTACCCATATTTCTGTTATGACTCTATGGGCATCTTCTATGTCTGAAAATATTTCCATAGGCTGCTTCTTTGCTCCAATACAACCTCTGAGGAAGAATTTATGGCCTCCTGAGTGAACTAGTACCCAAAGGTTATCTTACTATATCCGTCATGTAACTCCCTCATACAGTCTTCGTTTGATGAATACTTTATCTCATTAGAAATCTCTCTCCGAGCTCTATTATTTTATACAAAGAAATCGTATGTCTTGGAAGGACATACAGTTTTTTAAAAATTGGACTTCTAAAACTGTCATTTAGGACTTTGAAAATGGCTTGCAAGTTAAGGACTTAGAAAATACTTGATTTTATGAGTAATTTTCACTATTTTCTATAATTTTTAGTTGACTTATTCTGATTGGGATGATAATGTGGTGTCTTGAATCCACCTATAACGTTGTGGTGGTGTCATGTCACCCCCCTTCCCAATTTTCCTTGCCTTATCAGTTTCCACCACCTTCCCTTACTTCCTTTTTCCTTTCTCTTACTGCTACGGAACACACATTCTTTAGTTTTTGGACCCCAAAATCATGTTTCCATGTGGCACCTATTCATTTGTCATTAGGATGGGTTGGAACTATCTTGTACCAAATCTTCATCTATGCATGAACTTGCACGCTAATCAGATCCAACGGTGGAGGATTAGAGGGAGTCGATAATGATCAAGGATCTCTATTTAATTTTGGACTCCCTAACCTACCAACCAATAACAAGGGGGGGTGGGGTGGGGGGTCAAAGTGGAATCCTAGTAGTTTTTAGTATGTGATTTGGATGTTGGTTTTTTATATTCTTTGTAGTGAAATTCTATTGTAGGTGGATCGATTAATGGTTGAAGTCAAGCTGGATCAACAACAGGCTGAGGTTCAAGGTATACCGACAAGAAGTCGAAAGGTTTAGGTTTGTCGATTGGGTAAAGTCAAATTCGAAGGTTGAGTTCGTTTGACATGGTAAAGGCATCGATAACAAGTCAAAGAGGTCAACCAACAAAAGGTCAACATGTGGGCATGTGGTGATTGACTGAAGACAAAATGAAGGTCGACTGGTTATCTGACTTGGATTTGAATGAAACAGAATGTCGAGATTTGCGGGATTTGTAGCCAATGAGCTGCATGGATCTGTAATTGTTTTTGGGTGTCATGTATTAGATATTAATTTGCCAACATTGAATATGACAGCCACACCCTAGGTACAATAAGATTTGTAAGCCATAAATTGTGTTAAAGATCGTTTTGAAGAATGGAAAGCAGTTCGAGAATAGAGATAGAAAAATTCAATGGAAATAATTTTGAGCTGTAGAAGCTTAAAATGAAAGATCTTCTTGTATATCGAGAATGATGGCAATGATCTATCCAAGTACCCATCCGAAAAGCATGTCGATGGAAGAATAGGAGAAACTTGAAAGAAGAGAAAGAAGTACGATTTGACTTTGTCTTGCATATTTGGTACTACTAAATGTCTCGGGTGAAGATTCAACCAAGAAACTATAGGACAAAATGGGAATATTATACCAGTCGAAATCTTTGGTAAATAAGCTATTTCTCATAAACAAATTGCATCTTTCGAGAATGAGTGATGACATTTCGATGGCTGAGTATTTAAATGCGTTTAATACCACTATAATTTAGTTATTCTCTATGGATATTGAAATCAATGAGGAGGAAAAGTGTATAAGCCTGTTAATTTATTTTCTAGATTCCTCGAATAAATTAGTCATGTCTATAGGGAGTAATACAACCCCACTAGCACTAGAAGAAATGGTTGCTTGTCTACTATCAAGTGAAATGAGAATAAATAACATGGAAGGATCGACCAAAGATGATTTAGTGGTGAGAGGTCGACCAGTTGAAAGAGATAAAAGGAAAATTATGCAGTAGAAAGTCTAAGTCGAAGGGTATATCTAAGTCCCTAGTTTAATCAATAAGAAGATGTTGGAAATGCGGTAAATCTGGGCATTAAAAAAAGTATTGTAAGTTGAGGGTTATGGAATTCAATACGGGATTCGACAAGAAACATTTGAATGAGTGAAACATGACCCCGTATAAGGGAGGTGATGTGTACCTGGCATCGACCAATACAAAGTCAGATCAAGATGTTTGGTTGATCAACTCAGGAGAATCCTATCATATGAAACCACATAGAGAATGGTTTAGTGAGTATGAATGATATGATGGAGGTGATGTTTTCTTGGGGGATGACTCGACAACCCAAATTTTTGGACGAGGAAGATTTTTACTGATATTGCGGGATGGTAGTGTTAGGCGAAAATATTGTCGTTTAATTCCGTTGTAGTATTTTCCCAACCATTTAATTTGTCAATCCGAGGTTCGTAGGCTTACGAAGCACACTCACTATATATGCAGGACTGAAGTAGAAGTAATCTAATATAAATTGCTGAAATGAAACTAATCTAGGAAAGCAGGAAACATTAATCTAGGAAGGCAAGAAATTGCATAAAGGAAAATAAATACAACATGTGAAGAGTTAATGGAAAATAACAGATGTGAGCTCACACAATAAAGCTATCTTGAATTACATAAAAATAATCAAATGACAATCATGAAAGCATAACAATGAAAGAATATGAATCAAGCTAAGAATCCCTTTCTCTTTTGAATCCTAATGACTAATCTAATTCTAATTACATCCTAATTGAATTCTCATGAATAGAGAGCACTCTCTTTTATACATGAGAGCCTTGAAGATAAAATAACCATCTCATTATTACAGATCCACTATTCTCTCAACCTATTTCCCATTATTACAAAATATAACCCCTTTAAATCCTCACACATATCTCTCATATATCTTAGATAAGATATTCCAACCAAATCTCCATGATCTTCTCCTTGGAATGGGCTTGAATTATCTCCTCAAATATTGAAATGGTGGAGGAAGTATTCGAGAATTCATTTGAATTAATCCTTCACATATTCCTACACATTACAAAGCTCACACATATTTGAGATATATATGAAAACATGTTGATTTTCTAACATTTAATCACAAATTCCTTTTAAATACTAAAATGAATAAAGTGCAAAATAATAAGATGAAACCCAAGTATATTTATGGAAATGATATCATGAAAGGTTAATGGGGTGATGAAATGTGAAGAATGATGAAGGGAAAGGTGGATGAGAATATGACATTTCTGAGCCCCAACAGGTAGGAAAACAACCCTTCCAAGTGTGCTACACATTTCAGGTTTGGTAATAAACCTGATATCTTTCAGCAAGATGAGTGATGTTGTTGTACACACTCCATTTCAGAAGGATTTATGCAAAATGGTCAGAGGTGCGATGGTATTAATGAAAGGAGTTCGGATTGGAACACTATACATGTTTCTAGGGAGTGTCTACTTGACTAGATGCAATAACATTATTGTTCCCGAAGTTGACTTGAATTGACTCAAGATGAGTTGATTCAAATCGACTCGACAAGACATGATAAAGTCGACCCGACTATGCTATGGCACGAGAGAATGGTACATATCGGAGGAAAAGGACTTTGATCTATGCATAACAAAGGTATGGTGAAAGGTTTTCATGAATTTGGTTTAAAAGTCAACTTTTGTGAACATTGCATATATGGAAAACAAATTTGGGTGAGATTCACATCTGGAGCGACAAGAGAAAATGGGATTCTAGAATTGGTGCATATCGATGTGTTTGCCTCAATTATAATGCCTTCACTTGCTGGATCCCTGTATCATTTCTCCTTCATGGATTATTTTTCCAGGAAGACATGGATATATTTCTTGAGGAAGAAATCAAAGGTTTTCGATAAATTTAAAGAGTTTAAAGGTATTGTAGAAAACCATACAAATAAGAATATTTAGGTGCTAAGAACTGAAAATGGTGGTAAATTATGTGGAAAGCAATTTCATCAATTCTTCAAAAAGTGTGGCATAGAACATGAAAATACCACACCATATAACCGAAAACAAAATGGATTTGTCGAGAGAATGAAAAGAACATTGATGGATAAGGAAATGAGCATTCTTAGTGGTGCTGGGCTCGCACAAGAATTCTAGGGAGAGACAATCGACACTGCAAGATATCTGGTGAATATGTCTCCTTCGTCGATGCTATTCAACATGACTTCCCATGAGGTATGGTCAGGTAGGAAGCATTTGGTTTCAAATATAAAATTATTTGGTTGTGATGCATTTTAACTTGTTCCCAAGGAAAAGAGGAGCAAGATGCATAAGAAGGAAGTCAAATTTATTTTCACTGGATAAAAAAAAGGAATGAAAGGATAGAAGCTCTAGGATCCTACATTAAGGAGAATAGTGTATAGTCAATATGTGGTCTTCATAGAAGTCAGAAGTAAGTCTGATCTTGAGGAAATATTTTAGACCGAGAATAATCTTGAGATGGTGTGGTTTGAACTGAGGAACAAACAAAATGATTCAAATGAGTTGACTGAATCAAAGGAAGAGGTGGAACAACAAACTCCGGTGGTAATTATGTTAGAAAGAATAAGAAAACCATTTGAAATGTATAATATTTCAGAATTTCGTTCCATATTTGTGTTAACCACCACTGACGATGAGCCCACGTCAGTCGGTGAGGCAGTCGACTCAACAAAGGGTAAACTTTGGAAGGACACTGTGGTCGAAGAGATGGAATACTTGCACAAGAATGAGACATGGGACCTACTAAATCTTCCTAGTGGAATAAATATCGTTGGCATAAAATGGGTATTCAAGAAGAATATGAATGTCCTAGGTCAAGTTGATAAGTTCAAAGCTTGATTGGTAATGGAAATATATTCCCAAGTCGAGGGAGTTGACCTCTGAGATACATTTTCCCCTGTTGCAAATTTAACTTCCATTAGAGTACTAATTTCTGTGGCTACAACATTTGATTAGGAAATAGAATAGATGGATGTGAAGACAACATTCCTACATAGGGACTTGGAAGAGGAAATATACATGAAACAACCTAAATTAATTGTAGTAAAGGGAAAGAAAGATTTGGTGTGAAAACTAAAAAGATACCTTTAAGGTCTAAATAAATCACCAAGGATGTGGTAATAGAAGTTTGAAACGTACATCCTTAGTTTGGGATTTGTGGGAAGAAAAGCTAATCACTACATATATTCCAAGGAAGAAGGTGAACGTTTTAAATATGTAGCTTTGTATGTCAATGACATGTTTCTAAATGGAAAGAACATGGATGTAATAAAGGAGCTGAAGAAGTAATTATCCTCCAAGTTTAACAAGAAGGATCTTGGTGAAACTAACTTCATTATTAGAATGAAGATTAAGAGATATCGAGTTTGTAGAAAGATCGGGTTGAGTCACACAAAGTATATTGAAATAGTTTTGAAACGTTTCAACATGCAGGATTGCAAACTGGTAAAGGTGCCAATTTCAATGGGAGAAAGGCTAACTGCAGAACAGTGTCCAAAGGAACAAAAATAAATAGAGGAAATGGAACATGTTCTCTATGCAAGTTATGCTGGTAGTCTAATTTATGTGATGGTCTTGCCTTGACCAGACATTTCCCATGTAGTGGGAGTGTTGAGTAGGTACATGTCGACACCTAGAGAGGAGCACTGAACAAATGTCAAGAGAGTATTTAGGTATTTGTGTGGAATGAAGGACTATACTATATGATACCAAGGAAGACCTAGAGGTGACCGTCGTAAATTAAATGTAAATGGATTTTTTGACACCGAATGGGTTGGAGATTTGGATTGACGGAGGTCAACTGACGAATATTTCTTCAAGATGTTTGGTGGAGCAATAATATGGATGAGTAAGCGACAGGAGGTCATAGCCTTGTCAACAATAGAGTATTAATACATGGAATCCACTCATGGAAGAAAAGAAGGAGTATGGCTGCAAAGGTTATGTTTAGGAATTGGGTTTGAGAAAAGAGCTATAAAGATAAGTTGCGAAAGTCAAAGCACAATATTTCTGGCAAAGAACACTTCTTATCATTTGAATACTAAGCACATCGATGTACGATACCATTTCATGAGAGATGTGGTGGAAAGTAACAAGGTGATACTGGAGAAAGTAGACACGTTATAAAAAATAGCAGACTCGTTGAACAAGTTTGTGAGTGTCGTGAAGTTCTCTTGGTGTAGAGAAGAAATGTGAATGGTTTCCCTAGTTTTGTGAATGAAAGTTCAGGAATCTATTTGGTTTTAGAAAACAAGACAACAAGTGGGAGAATGTTGGGTTGTTATATTCTTTTCTATGATACTACATGTCAGGAAATGAGACACACTTACACACTAAACCTAGCAGAAGAGAAGAATAATTTAATCAAGAATGTAAATGACAAAGAAATCACACAGTACATAGAGATTTTACCTTGGAAACCCAAACTAAGAAAACTGAAATTACTTGATAATTATTCTCTCTTGTTGTCTTATTCAATATGAATAAAAGGTTACATGTCTAACCTTGGTCCACACCTAAGACACAATCAACTTCATACCCTCTTTCTCGTGCAGTAACAACCCTGTAGAAAATTTTTCTTACATCTGCATGACAAACAACCTACCTTTAAAGATTTATCTAAAGATTAAATATCTTAGGATTCATTTATTAGCCTTTACGTCCTTAAAAAATTCCTCTTTATAGGATTTAGAACAAAAAAACCCTAAATAAATGGTGCCAAAAAATTGTTACATATCCATGCATATCATTGGCTACTAATCTTGCGAATCTCGGGATTCTATTACAGTCTTCTCCAAGTTAGATTACCAATCGACTACCAGTTTTCCTTCCTTCTTTCTTCATTCGGTCACCACATTATCTTCTGTTGACCTCTTCTTTCTTGACCACTTTGAATTTTTGTCTATTCCTTTACCATGTTGAACCACCTTGACCTTCGACTTCAACTTTACCCAGTTGACTAACCTCAACCTTCACTTGTTGTTGATCTACCTCAACCCTCGAATTGTTTTCGATCCACCTCGAATTCGACCATCATTCGATCCACCTCAACTAGAATTTCACTGCAAAGAATATAACAACCCAACAATGGTTGTCTATGGTTCATTGCACCCCCCGTTTGGTGGTTTCCAAAACCACTTAGGGATGCCCTTGCAATCATATTTTCATGGTCCAGATCATCATTTCACAGGAAAACAAGCACCCCGCCACCATGAATCCACATCACTTTCCACCATGGTAACACATGTCACCCTCATGCCACATTAGGAAAAATACCAAAAATTTTCCAATTTTGTCAAAAAAGTTGATTTTTTAAAATATGCCCAAAGTGATAATTTTGTAATTTTTCCTTATTCACCATTGATTCTCTGAAACTAACTTATTACAACCAATATTGACCCTATAAATATCATTTTTTTCTCTTCTCTTGAAATTTGACTCCATTTCAAATTCCCCATGAACTGCACTATGGAAATTGGGTTTTTTCCTAATTTCGACCAATTACCATCGATGCTATAACATTTTTGAAATTCAAACATTTACAGGCCCATACATGCCCAAATAAAACCCATCAACAACCAATTATCCTCATGTGTGGATGGTTAACACTTATGGACATGAATTTTCTTCAATTCCATTCATAATTTGGTAATTCTTACCAATTTCACCATGTTCGCCTCTGTAAATTTGAAATTACACCATCTACATGCCCGAATTTTCTCAGATTGCAATTGAAATTTGGGGACTTCTAATCCCTAGTGAAATTTCCTTCCATATACTTGTGAAGTTACTTCATTTTTCTATTTTATTAAATAAATTGCAGACATACTCTGTGAGTTATTTTTCTGCAATTTTTCATCTTCAACACTTTGTTATTTGACCCATGCAGGCTCAATGTCGAAACTGGAGCTCTGATACTAAATTGTAGAATCCCCATCCCTAGTATGGGCTATGCCACAAAAAAATTACCTCTCTGTTACCATTAAATTTACAATATTCCATGCATATGATTACAATTATGTAGTCTTATACATTTCTAACAATATATAAAATTAATCCTAGTTAAAACAATAAAAACCCATAACAAGAATAACATAATTAATCACACAAAATTTCATACAAATAAATAATAGGCACTTATATTTTGTAAATAAATCACCAAATGCGTGTAGACCTCAAACTTTCCTCCAAGCCATAAACTCTACTTCTCATAAAATATCAACAATTGGTCACCCTCAAGTTGGGGCTAAAATTCAACTAGGGAAAGGGAATCCTAAGTTAGGCTAAGGTCTATCAACAATATAAATGCTCACACTGAGGTGCCAATTCCAACAATCAACCTAAAAGCTCTCATTCCCCATAGCCCGTCCTACCCCAGGAAGTGCACCCCTTCTTTGCTCAATATTCCTTCGACAGACCCACTTCCTTTCTAGGGATTCAACAACAAGCCAGAAAGGAAGTCTCAGAGCCCCATAGCTGCAACCTGGCATATAGGGAAACAATTCCTAGTAGTTCTCTCACCTGGAGATAATGTTGATTGGCTTGACAATTCACTTCTTCAGCTCAAATTACCCAGGTTTTCTGGTTACAAACAAATCCAAAGCTTCACAGGTATAATTATGGCCGACGGATGGCATAGTGTACATATGGAAAGTGTGGAAGAGAGTGCAATGAAAGAATGATAGAAAATACATTAAGTTATCACTTTAAGTATGCATGTTCCCAACTTGACACTTGTCATGTTGGGAACTACCTTGTCTCCACTTTCCCCCACTTGGTGATACATTTCTCATCCTTAGAAACTTAGGATAAAATATCATACAATTATACTTTAGGAAATATTAATATAATATTCCCTTGGGATTAATTCCCCTTTGCTTAACCCCTCTTCCTATACTCTTAGACCCCCTTTCCCTTCTAGTGGAGTTGTATCCCCCCATACTCTTTTTTTTTTGGTTGGTCTATATCAGTGATGTATTTTTATTAATAATATGAGTGTGATTATAGATTACAAAGAAATGTTCACTAGCATTTTAGTATCTAGGCTCTCCATCCTATTAATCACATAGGATCCCCGAATTCAAAACATATATACAAAGGCACTTTGGCCAAATTATTTTGGCTCACCATCCTATATGTACATTCACAATTGGGGTTCAACATAGGGGAATTACAAAATTTAATGAAAACAACAGTTTTGATACCAAAAAAATTCTCTTTGTATACATTTCATGGTCTCTTTGAAATTGGATCATATGAAAACATTTCAAAACCACCTTAAAAATATCTGATATCACTTGAGATTTTGATTCCACCACCATGACCGACCACCCTACCACTATGGTTAGTCATTGTGGCCTTGCCTGTATGGACTTGCCACCATGGAAATATATGTCACCACTACCACATCACTTTACACATGGTTCCCATGTGGTCTCCACATCATCACATACCAAAAATTTCCCATTTTTTCAAAACTCTATAATTTGTCTTCACATGGCCAATTTCAGTCATGTTCATGTCAATTCAACCTTTGTACTTGAAACATAAACATCCCACACTAATTTTTCAACATATTTTACCCACAAATATGGGATTTTCACAATTTCTTCAATGGTTGCTGAGTAATTCATAAATTTAGCCATTTCTAGGCCTAAATTCATTGAGTTAGAGGTTAATTTAGAAATTTTAACCTATGTGACTCAATTTCCCGAATTCTGCTTGGGAATTATTTTGTCAAATAATTTATATGTATACTTTGAAATTTTGCATCTACAAATTTATTCTTTAGTGTGTTGAAATTGATAGCTCTGATACCACTCTGTAATGTACTCAACCACCCTTGTACCCACTGGGATGGTGGTGTTGATTAAGGTTGGTTGTCAGTGATGTCAAACCTTGAAGAAATCCTAGTAGCACAAAGGTTTGGGTAATGGACCCAAGTTTGTTTGATGTAAAGATGACTCATTATTGTCTTGTCATGGTTGATAAGAAGTACAAATGGATGAACTCCAAAGTGGTCCCCTTATGGTGAAAGGCCTCACGAGAAGACACTTTTCAGATTTAGTTATCTTAGAAGTATGGTTAAAGAACCCATGCTTAATTGTGGAATAATGAGATGAAGGTCAGTGAATTTTTTAGTGAAACTATCCTAGATGAATAGTGCTTGTCTTGCCATTTCCGGTGGTATATGGAACATCAAATAACTCCTCACGGTTAGAGAGTTATGGCCATATGAAGTTAAAGAAACCTCATGAGTCATATAGAATCCCCTAAAAGTCAAGTGTTTGGAAAATAAATTATTTAAATAATAAAGTAAATTTAGAACTCCCTAAAATAAGGAAAGTGTAACGCTACTTGAAAGTATAAATAAGAGGAAAAAATATCTCATTTAATCACACTTGAATATCATTGAATATCTATTTTTGTGAAAGGTTATTTGGGCAGGTATTATTGATAGAGAAAATTTGTAGTAGGAAAACTACGGAAGAATAAGTGTGGCATAAAAAGTGTGGCAGAAAAAGTGTGGTAGGAAAACTGGGGCAAAAAAAGTGCGGCAGGAAAATTGTGGCAGAAAAAGTGTGGCAGAAAAATCATGGTAGAAAAAGTGCGGCAAAAAAAGTGCGATAGAAAAACCGTGGCAAGAAAATCGCAGCAGAAAAAGTGGCATAAAAATTGCAATAGAAAAATTGCAGCAACAACATGGTTGGGGTCTATTTATGAGAGATATGGCACATCTTGTTTGAGGTATGTTTTGTGAGCTACGGTTTAGCTCTTGAGATGGTATTGGATGTTCAATATTTCTACATATATCATATTTGTTGAGGGATATAGTTGGTATTTTGTTGTTGGTATTTGGCATATGGGTATTGGTATTTTGGTTGTGATGTGTTGCTGAAATTGTTGGTTTAGCTTGAGGCTACATAACAATGAGGTTGTGGCACATGGTTTGATGTAAGGGTTATTGTATTTGGTTTATGGATAGACAGATGAATTGTTAGATAACTTTTTATGGTTATATTGGTGTATGTATTTGGTATATGGCTGAGGTACATGTTGGGTACACGGTTGAGACAAATAGTTGATGAGTTGGCACACACATGAGGTGTATAGTTGATGAGTTGGCACATACATGAGGTGTATAGTTGATGAGTTAGCACATACATGAGGCATATAGTTGATGAGTTGGAACATACATGAGGTGTATAGTTGATGATGGTGGTACATCTTGATGAGTCAAGGTTAATGCATGGTTGATGCATGGTACATGTTGGTTTAGGTTATCGGTACAGGTTGTTTGGTGTAGGTTCATTGGTACATGTTGTTACAGGTTATTGGTACAGGTTGTTATAGGTTATTGGTATAGGTCGATAGTGACAAGTTGACAGTGGTGGTGGTTGATTCACTTATAGTGACAGGTTGTCTACATTTGGCATTTATATTTCAGGGTGGTTGGATGGGGCAAGGAAAGGTGGTTGTAGCCACCTTCCGGTTGTAGCCAGAGAACTTAAGGGGTTGTATCCTCCTTTTGGTTGTAGCCAGAGAATTAGGGAGTTGGAGCTTCCCTTAGGTTGTAGCCTGAGAAACTAGGGGGTTGGAGCCTCCTTCCAGTTGCATCTAGAAAACAAAGGAAGTTGGTGCTTCCAATGTATGTAATTCTTCAAGACATATAATAAAAATCATTTTATGGTTTTCTCCCACTTTGGGTTTCCATGTAAAAACATTGGTGTATTATGTATGTGTATGATTGCTCATTTGTTCATTGTTTATTTACTCTGCAATTATTGGATGATAATGCTACACTGATATAACACTTGCATTATATGGTTAAAAAGGATTAAATTGCTCTATTACTGATTCACTCCCCCTCTCAATAATCCAACAGGTGGGGTACTCATAAATTCTCCGATTTCCACATTTTCACCATACAATTAAAATCTGATACCAAATAACTATTATTTCCCATCATATGATGAAATTATACATGCAAGATGACATGAACTCATACAAATAATGTAAACACACAATTATATAAAATGAAAAAAGATTCTTTAATCATATAGAAATTAAACTCACTTTCACACATTATAAACAAAATAAAAGAATATATAACATAACATGTATCTTCAATAATGAATTACAGAAGTTGGTTCTTGATGTAAGATGTTACTCCTAGTCATAGGAACTGTTGCAACAAGAATTTTTACAATAGTCCACCCCCATGTTGGGTCTATGAGTCCACACAGATGAACATGGAATTTCTCAATGTACCCAATTCCCACTAGTTGTCTCATCCTAATCATTCATGCAACCATCCCAATCACTAGCTTTCTTTCCCCCTTAAGTTTGAACAAGACAAAGGGTGGATCCCCTTCTTGTTTATGTTTTTGTAGCATTGGGAGGCATTCCCACTTGTGTAGTGTGGTGCAAATACCTTCCTCTCTAAGAGGGAGTGTTGATTTTCTTAGCTTTGGGAAGGTATTATCACATGAACCTAGGTTTTGGGCATCTGGAAATTGTCTTGTGAACCACATCACACTTTTGGCTTGGTGAAAACCCCCTGGATTTGAGTGGGGGTTTCAAGGGTTTGGTGATGGGATTTTTGGGCTTCTATTGGGGATTCACACCCACAAGGAAAGACTAGTTTGATGTTGACTTGTGGAGGGGATTATATTTTAACCCATAAGGATTAGATATAATGAAGAGATATCATTGTGACATTACACATCATGTAGAGTGTATGGAGACATATGGAGCTAGAATAAGTGAGTCTGCACTTGTGCTAGAAGGCTTGGTGATCTTAGCAAAGGGAAAGTATTCAAGGTGGTGAATCTATCCTAAGAGAGAGAAGTGAAGAAGGTCGCACATGTGGAGTGAATTTTTTGTACTATATGTGGTTTGCAGTAGGAAAAATCATGTATATACGCAGGTCACAGGTGTCACGAATCACACATATACGCAGGTCACAAGTCAAATGAGGTGTGTATATATGAAGGTCACATGCACAACAAATAAAATATATATGTAGGTAACAAGTGAGGTGAATCATATATATACGTAGGTTGCAAGAAGGTGAACCACGTATATATGTGGAATGAAAAAGGGAGAACCATGTATATGATTTTCTTGGCATGTACATATTTGTACAGGATGATAGGTGATGTTAGTAGGTCGTACAAGTGGTCTACAATAGATTATCGAGAAGAGGAGATTTCCAAGGATATTGTTGAGGTTTTTTTATTTTTATTTCTATGGTTATTGGAGAACAAGGTTGTTCTCATCTTTGGTGACTTTGGAGGAAAAGTTTGTTCTCATTTTTTGGTGATATTGTATTGTCTAGGAGGGATGGTTTTTCCCTCAGGATTTCTAATGTTAACAATATTACATAACTAAAATTGTTCCTCATGTGTATTGATGTTTAATCTCTTATATTTATGTTGCATATGTTTTCAGTCGGTAATTTTCAGTGTAAAATTGTTCAGTGATAACAACTAGGGTTTTACCACTAGTTTACTAGGAAGCAATTTTTAGATCTGAAAATTAGTCTCATAGAGTTGCATGTGAAAATTGACATGGCATCAGAGCTTGTGATACAAATTATTTTTTAGAATGAAATGAAAGTAGAAATACTACAATGAAATACACCTAAATATTTCAAGAAACAAAGAAATACAATAATACATGATTTCTATTAATGACATAAATGTATAGAGACTGTAAAAATACAGAGTGAAAGACTCGCTAGAATGGTGGCAACTTATCTCTGAGAAGAGATGTGATGACTAATCACATTCACAAGAATATTATTGTTACAATGAGGCTCTAAGGGCCTTTTTAACATAAGGAAAATCCAAAACCCTAACCCCAGAAGATGAAAAGACAAAAGGTTTGCGGGCCCTGATGGAGGTAGTTGATACATCAATTTCCTGGGGGTGTAACTTTTGCATACAATCTTCGTTTGGGGCGCTTGATACACCGTTAGAAATATATTTGAGGACTACAACTTTTGATGTGAGAAACATTGAAGGAAAATTGATGTTGCTCTCCCTTTTCCAAAAAAACATCGTTTAGGGCCTCAAAATGACCCCAGAAGTTTGGGACCCAAAAAAAATGCTAAAAATAGTAAATTATCAAAATTGCCAAAAAATTGTTTTGAGCCAGTTGGAAAAGGTGGGTGGCCATCAATATCCACCTGGATCAATCCCCCCTCCTTAGGAAGCAATGATCTCCATTGCGTTGAGTTCCCGGGTGAGAGGGAAGAGCGTTTGCTGAATCTGCATCTTGGTGAGTTGTTTGCCTTGTTGTAGAAGTTGCGTTGCTTGATTTGTGGAAGGATGTCATGAACATGTTGTTGGTGGGGTTGACTCTGTTCAACCAATCAATCTATCTGAGATGACTGTGTGAAGAAAGACTCTTTGTGTTTTTCTGCAATCTTGTCGACCTACTTATGTTGGATAGAAGGTGCTTGGGACAAGGTTGTAGTGGTTGAAGTATCCTTCTGTTCCCCTTTTGAATACATTGTGAAGAAGATGAATTTTTTAGTATGAGATACTACCTTGCAACAATGTTTAAGTGGGACAATAGTTGGAACTACCTCTAGTATTCTGTAGAGATGACCCCCTAGAGTAATAATGCCACTACGGGGTCAAGACTCATAAATAACATGGTGCTTCCACATATATGGCTGGCCCAACAAAAAATCACAAACATCCAGTGGAGAAACATCACATAATACCTCATCCTTGAAGGGATGGATGCCGTAGGAAAATCAAAACTGCTCATTGACATGAAGATCACGTCCCGGGAGAAGCCACCTGATGTTGTATGGCTACGGGTGTAGTGTTGTCGACAATCCCAACTATTTGACAACATCTATTGAGATGAGGTTCTTCTAGCTTCCGCTATCAATAATAAAATGTAGTGGGCTCCCCTTCACCCACATATATGAATGAAAAATTCACTCCCCCTCTTCTAGATCCATTGGTTCTTCTGGTTGAATTGTTATGGTCATGAAAATAGCAGTGGGGTATGCGTCAATGATCTATATTTTACTAGTATTTTTAGAATCAGATTCTAAATCAGGGTTTGACTCCTTGTCTTTGATCTCAGCCAACAATTACTTTTTTTAGCGACATTCATCGGTGTTGTGCCAGCGGATTTTGTGGAAATCACACCATTTTCGGTGTCCTTCTTCATCTTCCAGTGACCCTTCTTTTCTTGTGGCTTAGAATGGTTTTCTGGAAGCTATTTGTTAGGGCCATATTTATCATACTTTGGTTTTTTTGTATTTGTAGACCCAAACTCCTATGTGTTATGGTGCTTAAACTTGTGCTCAATTTTAACAACATATCAATAAGAAGAAATGAGTGATGAGATGTCCAGAAAATCCATTTCAGTTTGGATGTATCTGTGTAGAGCCCCACCATATTTTAGAACCAAATGTCATTCAGAGTCCTTGATACCTAGCTTGGTGCACAAGGTATGGAAGGTATTGGTAAACTCCAGAACTTCTTGGCCCCTTTCTTGCTGTAGTGAGGTCAATCTCATATACTGGTCTTCATAGTTGCCAACAAGGTAGTACTGTTCCTTTACGACATCCACAAAAAAATCCCAAGTGGGCTTGGCCCCATATATCCCAGACTCCTCTATGGAACTTTGCTCCCAGTAATTTCCCCACCAATGTTTGACATGGGGGAGAGCCTTAAGGAGTGCGAAGGTGATCCTTTCCCTGTCAAAGAAATTATGAACAGAGAAATAACCTTTTAGTAGATTTAACCATTTATCTAGGGCATCCGCATCTATCTGACCTTCAAATATAGGAATATCAAAATTGACTTGTACCTTGGAAGGAGAGGTGCCTCCAAAGTGGCTTCTTGATGAAGATGCACCTACTTCTATTGGTAGGTGTTGAAGGATGTGGGAAAAATTCTCCATCATTTCGTCTCTTTGTCACATGAGAGCTTTCTCAAGCAACATATGAATATAATATTCTTCTCTGTCATTTTTATTTTCTTCTTACATGGAGGGTTTCTTGGGCGTGTGAGAGAGATTGTCCTCAAGAGAGACAAGCTCGATACCCAACTTGCTATACTCGGACCTCGTTAGGGACATGCACTGAAAAACGATCAAGAGCGGCCTGCTTTGATACCACTAATCCGGATTATTTTTGAGAACGAAATAAGAGAAGATATACTATAATGAAATACACATAAATATTTCCAGAAATAGACAAATATAGTAATACATGATTTCTATTAATGAAATAAATGTATAGAGATTGTAAAAATACAGAGTGAAAGATTTGCTAGAATGGTGGCATCTTATCTCTGAGAAGAGATGTGATGGCTACTTGCATTCTCAAGAATATGATTGTTGCAATGAGGCTCTAAGGTCCTTTTTAACATAAGGAAAATCCAAAACCCTAACCCTAGAAGATGAAAATCCAAAATGTTTACAGGCCCTGATGGAGGTAGTTGATACGTCAACTTCCCGTGGGTGTAAATTTTTCATATGATCTACGTTTTGGGATCTCGATACACCGTTAGAAATATATATCAGAGGAATACAACTTTTTATGCAAGCAACATTGAAGGAAAAATCATGTTGCTCCCTATTTTCCCGAAAAACGTCATTTAGGGCCCCGAAAAAACTACCAAAAATAGTAAATTACCCAAATTGCCAGAAAACTATTTTGAGCCTGTTGGAAAAGGTGAGTGGCTCTGATATCCACCTATTTTATGTTGGGATCTAAAGAGAAGGGGATCATATTTGAGACACATTTTTGGATACACCACTAGAGGAGTGTTTTTCTTGTTCTTGTTCTTGTTCTTTTTCTGGGAGGTCACAACTGATAGCTCTAAGAGGGAGCTACAATGAAAGTTGTAGGTGGAAATAGGTTAGATGGTGTCTATTTTGATACATGGAGTATACCATCTAGATGAGGAGTTGTGGACTATTGTAGCTCGGTGGTGTGGTGGGTTGGGAGTTCTGGTGGATTGGCGAGGAGTCGGAATCACATCTGTATGTTGTGTGGTATATTTCCAACCCTATGGATGGACTTCTGGTGGATTTTCATAGTTTGTTGTGATGGGTGCAAATCCTATGCTTTGTCATGCATGAGATGGTTTCATGTGTATCACAGGTTGATGAGAAAAGGCCTTCATTGGGCCAGAGAGTTTCACATTGTCAAGGTATGATGATTCTTGAGTTATTTGACCTAGGAGGATGAGGACACTTGCATATATGAGTTCTGGTGGTCTAGAGTGGACTAGAACAAATACATCTTTAAATGCATGGATTCACACTAAAATAACAATAAATGTATACATGCAACATATACAGGAAATACCCATAAATATACAGAAAGTTATAACCACACATAGGATAAACCCATAAAACTAAACACGTAAATAATAATGCATCTTGTAAATTTATCACACAAATGACACTTATCTTGGTAAGAATATCACCAAATGCGTGCAGACCTTCCACGAACCTCCCAGCCTTAGACCACATTTCTCATCACTCTCAGGAGTGGGTCAACCCTTAGCTGGGACTAAACTCCACCCTAGTAAGGGATTCCTAACTATGCTAATGGATCATGGACAACGGGAAAGACTCCATCACAGGTGCCTACTCAAACTAATATCCTACAGTCCCTCATTCCCCACATGCATGTCCCACCTTAGGAAGTGTGCCCCTTCTTTGCTCAATGGTCCTTCGACTGCCCCACTTCCTTCATGGGCTTCAACAATAGGCCGAACATGAAATCTCAGAGCCCTGTAGATGCATTTTATCACATTCGGGAATCAATTCCCAATAATTCTCTCACCTATATAGATTTCTCATGGGCCTAACAACCCGCCTCTTCAATATCTCACAGGCCTGACAACCCGCTTCTTCAATCCAGCTCCCAAGCTGACCAGCTACACAAAACAATATGGCTATGGATACAGTTCAGATACAGTGACATGAAGGTATGGAGGATAATTGACTACATGAGTGAAAGATCCTCTTATGGATGAATGGATGACCTCCTGATGGAAAGAATGATGGAAAATGAACTAATTCCAAACAATATGTATTCATGTCCAAAACTTGACACTTGTCATGTTGGGAGCTACTTTGGCCCACTTGTCCCCAACTTTGGAACTTAGGATAAAATAATTATCCATACTTTATACCTTAAGAAATACTAATATAATATTCCTTTTTTCCTTAAGCTCCCTAGGTTAGCCCCTTTTCCTTAACTTTTACACCCCCCTTTCCCTAACTAGTGGAGTTTAGTCCCCCATACTCTTTTATCATGGCCGGTCTGCATGCAACGATGTATTTTATATTAATGATGAGACATATACAAATATAGGCTCACTGGCCTTTAAAATCTAGGCTATTTAGCCTAATCATCATATAAGCCTTTTATCTTATAACAAACTAGCTCAACAGCCTATAAAACACAACATATACACAAAGGCTCCCTGGCCTCAAAATCGTGCACACTTAATTTTTCTACATGCGGTATCCTGAAATGTGCCCATTTCATCATTTTTACTGCACAGTACATGCGCATGCTACACCATGGAAGATGCATTCGAAAAAGATATAAAACATCTCACCATATTAAGTACATTATTACATTTACAGTTGGGGTTCGACCTAGGGATATTACAATCCTCTCCCCTTATTTATGCACCGTTCTTTGTGCATTATATACCATGTACCATTCAAATTATTTAAAATATCCGATCTTTAGCTATTAGAATCTTCTTATCCATCTGGTGCTCTACTTTCTAGCACCAATTCTTGTACTCATACTGCAACTGGAAGTTAATTGCTCTATTCCATAGAGCTTCTTTAGGAAATAATCCAGCTCATTGTTCCTTATTACATGCTTCAATTAAACCTCATTGAAGAGACACCTGGTTGTAGATCCATGACGTTCCACCCAACCTTATACTTCACTGCTGATAAAATATTAACAATGTACCACCCTCGAGCAAGGGCTATGAATCCATCAGGGAAATGGCTTCCCAAGATAACCATGGCCCACAATCAACATCAACATAGTCTAGTCCAAGGTGCCAAAACTCAACAACACTCCAACCAACGATCTCTCTTCCCCACATGCTTCACAACCCAAGGTAGTATGCACCTTCACTGTCCAACAGTTCATCGACTACTCAACTTCCCTTCCAGGGCTCCAACACAAGCCGAACATGAAGTCTCAGAGAATCGTGGCTCCAGGAGTTCCAACTTTAATCAATATCATCTCATCTACATCGCACTCACGTAATTATCATGAGAGAACATAAAATAATTCATTTAGGAACTCAAACTTAGTTCAAAGGGAATTCAACTTTTCCCCATAACATGAAATTCTATTTCATAAATTTTTCATCATTGTTGGAATAATAGAATGTAGTTTTCCTTATGACTCTTAGCAAGCACCATGCTAAATACCATTTTTCCTGCAATGATCATATATTGCATAGAACCAACAAATTGTCAGTATTTTTTGTACATCATAATTTAGCATGTACAACACCTTATGCCATGATCTTAGAATTGCTTGCACCTAGCAAATCAATCACAATTACCAAAAAAATTAACCAAGTAGAATGACTCATCATTCTATGCATATGCATGTTCATAATCTATAACAGTAAGTTCTCTTCTTCATTTTTTTGAACATGAAATTTTTTGTAGTCACTATTCCTATGACTACCTGACTTGCAACTTTCTTGTTGTAATGTTCAATAGTGCCTGGAATTTTCTCAACTTCATGAGTTAGAAACATTTCGACCATTAGTATAATTATTTCCATGCAAAACCATATATACATGCACTCACAAAATACATTCAGCAAAATCAATTTAAGTATACAATTCCATCATGTATGAGTGCAACTCTGCCACTTACTAGGCATGAGTGCAACTCTCAATGCCTATTTATTCAATGCACCTTTGCATTGATTTTCATAATGATCTTTATCGAATTCATGTATCTCACCATCCATAAATTGGAAATATGGCCAATGTCTTGACACATCTCCACACACTTCCCATTTTCGTCACAATTACTTGGATCCCTTCATTTTCGACCTGAACACTACACCAAGAATACAATTCTGTGGTGTTTACTAGTGTTAGAAAAAATGTTGCAGTCCAAGTTTTATTTAAATATAGGAAGCTCATTGGGTATTTGTGTGGAACATAACCTTTCTATAACCATACCTTGTCATATCTAACCATGTCTTGGTCTCATACATGACTAGATTTCTTAGCATCATTCCTATATCAAGTTCTTATCTTTTATTTTCTCTGGTTATTGCCTCATAACCAAATTAACATGACATGCTACTTTTTCAGTTTGTGCATTTAAAAGCTCAAATATTTGATAACTATAACATGCCTCTAGCCTTTACCACACCTAGTGGTAAATTATTCCTATCAATGCACTTAAACAATACCATACAACATATTATAAAATTCAATTTGGGGAAATTCTTACCTGGATTTCCCTTTGGCAATTATGAAACATAGTTTCCAAAAGACAAGTACTTACCTGCATGGATTCCATTAAAATAATTTAATGCTACCTGATTAGCTAATGACAATAGAAGTTCTCATGCTTCTTAATCAGACTTATAATCAACATTCAAACCTTTTTTTGCTTCCTTCAATATGCAACAACATTATCAACAACACTTGCAAACATGCAAGCATTCTCACATTATGGCTTTCCCAACAAGCCATAAAATACTTACTGCTACAATAATTGCAGCAACTTCTTTCTCTCTGCATCATGTTTCCTTATTTATCCCAGAAGTCTTCCATTCTTCTAGATTCCTGAATCTTCATGTGGTCTTCACTATAACCATTGTGCATGATTATTTATGATCTGAGCACTTTCTAGCCAAATCACTCTTGGCTTCCTTTTATTTTCCATCCAAATACTAAACTGATATTAACCTTCAACTTTTATTTACTTCGTGGATCCATCTATCCCAACTCATACTTGGGTGCATTATAATTCCAATCGTGTTGTCTTATATACTTTTGGATCTTCAACATCCATTTATTTTTCAGCCTAAACTACTTCAGCTCTTTCTAGACTGAATACTTTAATATTTGATTTTTCTTCCACCCTTCTCCACTACTTTCCAACTAGCCTCAAACTTGGCTTGCATATCCAATCTCTTAGCATGTTGTAAGGATGGACATATGCCTCCTACTCTAGCTGCAAAGAATTAATTAAAACTACTTAATATTGTTTTTAATTTAACCTCAAAATTTCAAGGAGTACTTCAACCCCTTGGAAATTTCACTTATGGCTTTATGCCACTCGATATGGATTCTTCTCAAGAACCATCTCTTTTTCATGCAAACCATGCATAGAACCATTTTATTCTTCATGGTTCTTTACTGACTCTCTACAAAGATTCATTTCACTTTTAAGTCTTTCCTGGATTTGACATCTCCATGCTATTGTGGAAATATCTTCAATGCCTTTGGAATGCATCAATAATATCTACTAATAATATTGCTTTCCCATTATCTTTATATCTACCTCATGATTTCCTCTTCCATTATCCTATCATGTTCATGGACTTGCAACTACATATTATGTTGATATTAATTTTCAGCATTTCACTATTAATCGGATCTCTTTGATCCAACTCCTACATGACCCAATTATATTTCCGGTCATGTTTTCTGAGTAACCTTGGACAATTAACACCAACTTCCTTCTTGAGGTATGTGATTTATCCCTTCCTTAATTGATCATATCAACACTTGGATTTTCTTGTTGGCTATTACTTTCCCTTGTCTTGACCAATCTGATTTCAACCTGCCTTGCACAATCCACTTCTATCATGCCATATTGATGCTCTTCATACCATGCTTCCACCACACACTCTAATAACCATAATGGAAGCATTACTCTATAATTGCATAGCTAATCCATGGATATGATGCACTTCTCATCCATATATGCATTAATATTCTGTCTTTATCTGATTACTATCATTCTGATAATAAATTCATTTGATAGTAGATTAGACTCCAATGCATTGCTTAATTTATATATTAGTCTCTTTGGGATTCTTCACTAATTCATTCACTACATTATCTATTCCTCTGCTCAGATGCCATTTAATACTTGACTAACATGAGAGGAATTCCTGTAGTGGTTTCCGAAGACTTTATGGTTGCACTCAGATTCATACCTTGACATTTTGGGGTCTTGGCTTTTGATAATCTTATGAAATATTTTTGTCATAGAACTCTTTCCCTGAGTACCTCTTCTTATTTAATTAAATTTCATCCTTATCACCTATTAATAACTAAAAAAATTTAACTCAACAAAAATGTGCAGCCAACAAAATATTGTTAGGTTAATTGAGTCAACAATTTCATGAAAAATTTGAACCAATTCTGGTTCAATAATATATCAGAATTATTTCTTCTTATTTCCTAAAACTTGAATGCTCAGATCAATTTTTGGGGTGAATATTTATATTCTTCTTCCAAAAACCTTTCCAACGCCTACTCCCATGCTCAATTATGATTCTTGAGTAGAAAGTTATGGTTATTTGAAAATTGCCCATTATTTTTTCTTTTCACACATCAACTTGGCACAACTCTACGTTGTAATTAAGTATTTTTGCACATACTCCATTGGAATTTTTGTAGGAACTCAATTGGGTTTTTTTATATGCACATTCTAGACATTCTTTCCAAGTTTCACCTTTTTCTTGGTTCCGAGATGCTAGTTACAACTTGCTGAATTTCTAGGCCAATTCATGTTTTTTGTCTGGAATGCTACATGTACCCTCTTTGCCATATAAAACATTTGTAACATGCCCAGAAATTTAATTCAGCTCTAATATTGTCTTCTATGGTTCAAAATATTTCCATTGACTACTCATGCGCCTCAATCAGATTCTGGAGTAGAAAGTTATGGCTCTTTGGAGTTAGTTGGGTCTTAAAATTTACCCTCCATTGTCTGTGTTGTAACTTTCTCATAAAATCTCCATTTGACGAATGATTTACACCATTAGAAATATCTCTCCGAGCTATTTTAATTGAGTTGTAGAGACAGAGTGTACCTTGGTACACACTGTTCTTGTTGTTTTTGATTAGGTAAAAACCCTCTTAAGGGCCTAAAAAATGCACTGCAAAAAGATGACGTTCAAATGATATAAAATGTCACAGAAAATAACTGGTTTTTTGTTGTTGTTGACCCTCCAAATGAATTCACATGCACAAATTTCAACATGTACACCCATATATAGCATGCACAACCAAACCACAAGGTAAATCATGCTTCACGCACCTATAACCATTGTGCATCACTTCTCTGTTGCGTCAAAATCTGGCATGCACTACCTTTATGTCACATGCCAATATCCACTGCGTGCAGTTTTTCTTCTGGTACTAATACCTATTGCACACAATTTTTGTATCACGCACTGATATTATGCACACATTTCACTCTACGTGTTGCACCATGCCAAAGTTTAGTGCGCCCTCACCACACACCAATACCATGCATGCACCATTAAATAAATTGTCGTGTGACAACATATACTCATATTGCGCATGAACCAACCAAACTCATCTACGCTCTGCCAATACTGCGGACACCACGTGTGCCATTATTATGCATGTGCACACCGCGCAATGCTAAATTTGGGATTCACACTTACACACCAACATTTTTCCATGCGACGCCAAAATTTAGTGCGTGCACCCTCACACCAACATTCTTCTGCTTGGCGCCAAAATTTAGTGTGCGCTCTCGTACACCAACTTTTTTCTGTGCGGTGAAAAAATTTAGTGCATGCATTAGCATGCCAACATTTTTTCATGCAATTCCAAAATTCAGCGCGCGCTCCCACACACCAACATTTTTCTGTGCGGTGCAAAAATTTAGAGTACGCACTAGCATGCCAACATCTTTCCATGCGACACCCAATTTTTACATATCACATGTTTTTTACCGCACATCATGCATTTTTAGTGCGCCAACCTGCACACATTCATTTTTATGCACATCAATTCCTCGTGAATTCCGCTGCAGAAATTGAGGCTTTTGCTTAACATTTTCTCAATTTTTACCATAGACATTTTGCAACTATGGAATTTGTTCAATTTCACCCCGATAACACCATTTTAACCTATGCAACAACAAATCATTGCGGTTTGACATTTCTGGAAAGAAGTTTTCCCAAACTCAAGTCACAAATTGAGAATTTTAAGTACTAATCTCGCTCCAATTGTCATGGCTTCACTGTAGCTTCAAATTCAACCAATTCCAGGCCTAAATTTGCTAGAACAGATATTAAATCAATAATATCTCACCACATGGTAGAATTTCTCAAATTTCCCATGAATTTAACAATAAAAATTGGGGCTTTTACCCAATTATGCCCAATTGTTGTTACATTTTACCATGGATGCTCTACAAACTGAAATTTGGCAACCTCGAAATCAATCCTCTATGAAATTTCGCTTCAACTCAACTAGCTGAGCCCATCCAGGCTCAGTGTTGAAAATTAAATCTTTGATACCATATTGTAACATCCCCGACCACCCATGCCGAGTCATGCTACTCCAAAAAACATTTTCATTCTCTGTTGAACACACTATAAGATACCCAACATCCAATTGAGTTATGCCACATCAATGTTTTTTTGAACTACATGTGTTGGCATAGGGGAAGACCTAGGGGTTAATGCTTCAACAACACACCAACAAAATCCTAACTACCGGCCCTTTTGGCAACACCTGTGAAGCAGATGAAGTCTCACCCGAGGTAGAGGCAGGGGGGGGTTGTAGGACTCAAGTGTCTACAGCCTAGATGGGACATAGATTTATGATCACAATACTTAACAGAGCACTTAACAATTAACATTCAATATGTTTTTACCCTTATTCACATAACAGGAAAAAACCCTAATTACAGAACAAGACAGTATTCATCAATATCTAAATATGTCTAACCATTCAACACATAGCATCAAAGTAGATTCAGTATTCATTCACGTATAAGGCACCAAGCTACTACATCAGATGCATCTAACATACATAAAGATTACAACACTAAGCACAGATCACATCAATAACATATCAACCACATCGCACAATGCAACCACAAAACAAGATATATGTGTTTCACCCAAGTTTGGGGCTACGTCCACCAACTCTTCTTCTTCTTCTTTATTAGCTTATTCCAATCTTCTTAAATGCACAGAGCCACAAATCCAACTCCACATAGGACAGGAGATTTGTTCACACCTTGCCAGATCCTCCTTCCCTAACTTAGGTCCAAGCACCAAACCTTTACACAGTCTATGCACAAAGCACTTACAAGACACTTTCACTTAGCTCTGCAAGCCTTAACATATCTTCTTTCACATAGCTAACATTAGCACTAAGCCATCAGACTACTTGGTCTCAAGGACTTGACTCCTACTGACATTTCCTAGCTATCTATTTATACATTATAAATGGGGCCTAAGCATGGGTAAACCCATGGGCCGACATCCCATACTTGTTACATAAACCTTAAACCCACAAAGTCCGCAAAAGGGGGCGATATCCCATGATCTCTACTTTGCTTGGGTGCTCCATCTTCGACTAGCCTGTCAAAGTCCCAAAAATGGTCAAACACGACCAAGTTTCTCCAAAACTTGGTTGAGGGCCAACAAGCCCCCAAAACTCACCTATGACTCATCCCAAGTCACTCTGATCTAGGAAATTATTCTTCGAAGGCCTCGAGCTTGGATCGAGATACCTTGACTTTATGCTTCACCAGAGCCTCCTTCTTGACAGACTCCCGAATGATTATCTCAGTGATAGGTACTTCCAAGTGTTGTTCCACTCTGGTGACCACTTTTTCTAGATGTGCACCTTGTCCCGCAATCTCCTCAAAAAGTGTGCAGGCTTCATCCTGTACTGACTAGAGCCTCCTGGTCACTTCCATGAGTCTACTCTAGATCGCATGGACCTAATTATGAACTATGTGTTGTTCTTGTGACCTTTTCATCTTGTCAACCACTGAAAGAAGTTTCAGTTGTGCTTGCACTATCGATTCTTATTGCTTTTCCCCCTGAAGTTGTGCTTCTAATGTACTTATTTTTGGGTCCTCTGCAAGGCCCTCATAGGTCTGTGCACTTCGTTTACTGAGTTTCTTGCATTTTAATTCCAATGCCAATGCCTTGATTCTTTCTACTGTTCTCTGAGTAGTTCCTTCCCTCTGATCTCATACTTCCTACAGAGTGCTTGACACTGCTTTCAATTCCAGTTCTGCTACTATTGCTTGAAGCTACTGAATGGCTTCAGTGAGATTCCTCACTTGGCTCTCAGTTGTCTTTTCTTCCATCTATGACAATCCTACCATGGAAAACATTTCTCGAGTGATTGTTTCTCTAACTCCAATATACTCCGTGAGAAATTGATCTTTCTCTCTTTAGATCTACTCTCTATCCTCTTCAAACTTTTCTCGGAGGTCCTCTTTATCTTTCTTCGCGACCTGACTTTTCTATAGGGCTTCCTCCTTTTCTTGCTTCCAGGCCCCTGTGGCTTGTTCCTTTTCCTCCTGTACTTGATGAAGGCAAGCCTCTACCGCATCTGCTAATCTTCTTATTTGGCAGGATCATCTCTTACTTCTATACCCTCGGATGACAACAATGTAGTAGACACTGTGCAGCTTGAATAGAGAGCCTGTTGTACCCCTTTGAGCTCCTCCTCAATCCCATCATACATTATCTTATATTTGGATTCGTTTCTCTACAAAATGTCCTCTGAGGTTTATGATACAACTGCGATGATGAGATCAATATCATCCACCATAAGTACAGTCTATGATTGAGGCTTATTGTCTCGTGATTTCTTCCGTGATGAGAGTTTCTTTGGGGAAGTCTTTCTTTTCTTTGACATCTCGGCCTCTGTAAGGGAATCTTTAGGTGGTGTTTCTTCACCCTGTTCCTACTTGTATGCTTCCCCTTCGGCCTCTTTTTTGTCTACTTCATCATCTCCTCCTCCTCTAGGTGACTCTGACGTAGTTTCCTCTGATGCACTGTTTATTTCCTGCACCTCTTCCTTCTTTTTCTTCTTGCTTTTTCTAGGTCCATCATATTTTTCTCGGGTGACCACAGGACTTCCGATGATATCGGGGTTGGAGAGCTCTATTTTCTCAAATGGTACAAGGAATTTAGTCGGCCACTCCTTTTATTTTCCATCCAAATACTAAACTGATATTAACCTTCATCTTTTATTTACTTCCTGGATCCATCTATCCCAACTCATACTTGGGTGCATTATAATTCCAATCATGTTGTCTTATATACTTTTGGATCTTCAACATCCATTTATTTTTCATCTTGAACTACTTCATCTCTTTATGGACTAAATACTTTAGTATTTGAGTTTTCTTCCACCCTTCTCCACTACTTTCCAAATAGCCTCAAACTTGGCTTGCATATCCAATCTCTTAGCATGTTGTAAGGATGGACATATGCCTCCTACTCTAGCTGCAGAGAATTAATTAAAGATACTTAATATTGTTTTTAATTTACCCTCAAAATTTCAAGGACAACTTCAACCCCCTTGAAATTTCACTTATGGCTCTATACCACTTGATATAGATTTTTCTTTGGAACCATCTCTTGTTCATTCAAACCATGCATAGAACCATTTTATTCTTCATGGTTCTTTATTGACTCTCTACAAAGATTCATTTCACTTTTAAGTCTTTCTTGGCTTTGACATCTCCATGCTATTGTGGAAATATCTTCGATACCTTTGGAATGCATCAATAATCTCTACTAATAATATTTCTTTCTCATTATCTTTATATCTGCCTCATGATTTCCTCCTCCATTATCCAAGCATGTTCATGGACTTGAAACTACATTATTATGTTGATATTAATTTTCAACATTTCATTATTATTCGGATCCCTCTGATCCAACTCCTACATGACCCAATTATATTTTTGGTCATGTTTTCTGAGCAACCTTGAATAATTAACATCGACTTCCTTCTTGAGGTACTTGATTTATCCCTTCCTTAACTGATCATATCAACACTTGGATTTGCTTGTTGGATATTACTTTCCCTTGCCTGGCCAATCTGATTTCAACCTGCCTTGCACAATCCACTTCTATCATGCCATATTGATGCCCTACATACCATGCTTCCAATGCACACTCTGATAACCATAATGTAATCATTACTCTATAGTTGCATAGCTAATCCATGGATATGATGCACTTCTCATCCATATATGCATTAATCTTCTTTCTTTATCTGATTACTATCATTCTGATAATCAATTCATTTGATAGTAGATTAGACTCCAATGCATTTCTTAATTTGTATATTCGTCTCTTTGGGAGTCTTCACTAATTCATTCACTACATTATCTATTCCTCTACTTAGATTCCATTGAATACTTGACTAACATGAGAGGAATTCCTGTAGTGGTTTCCAAAGACTTTATGGTTGCACTCAGATTCATACCTTGACATTTTGGGGTCTTGGCTTTTGATCATCTTATGAAATATTTTTGTCATAGCACTCTTTCCCTGAGTACCTTTTCTTAGTTTTAACTAAATTTCAGCCTTCTCACCTATTAATAACTAAAAAAATTTAACTAAAAAAAAACGTGCAGCCAACAAAACTTTGTTAGGTTAACTGACTCAACAATTTCATGAAAAATCTAAACCAATTCTGGTTCAATAATATATCAGAATTATTTCTTCTTATTTCCTGAAAATTGAATGCTCAGATCAATTTTCTGGGTGAATTTTTATATTCTACTTCCCAAAACCTTTCCAATGCCTGCTCCCATGCTCAATTATGAGTCTTGAGTAGAAAGTTATGGTTATTTGAAAATTGCCCATTAATTTTTCTTTTCACACATCAACTTGGCACAACTCTTCCCTGTAATTAAGTATTTTTTGTTAGCCTATGGCTTACCTTTACCAATCACTAAGTCTAAATTGTCACCTATATTTCTATTATTCATTTAGGATATTAGTAATATATCCTCAAGTGATGACTAATGAGTTAGTTAAGATTGCCTAGCCTAGTCATCATGCATGATTTTAGGATCTAGAGCAAATCTCTCTATGAGGTGGCATCACCCATTGTACTATAAATATGTAACATTGGAGTGAATAAATTTAGTGTTAGCTAATATGCCTTTTCTGCCATGCAATTGTTCTTGTTTATGATTTATCAATTGTTGTTGTTGTTGTTGTTGTTTATGATTTATCAATTGGTATCAGAGCCATGGTAGTCTTATGGGTCTAGTTATTCCATGGTGAAGAAATGTGTTGCTTGGGCTTAATCCCTCACGGGAGTGCCCATGAATATGAGAGATTAAGAGGTAGTATTCATAAGCTGTAAGAGTATATTGATGTGAGTTTTTTTTGTGTGTGTGTGATTGTTATTTTTTTTCTGTTTGCAAATCATCGTGAGAGAGGAAGAGTCACAAATAGTTTCAACATCCCCTTTCTCGTCCTTATTTTCAGCAGTACCCTGAATCAAGTTTCGGCCAAGCGTGGCGCTGTTGTGGTCCTGACCCTGACTACACCTGTTAGCAATGCATTGGAGGAAGGGAACGTGTTGGATTTCTTGAGATTTTTGGGCTAATGAAGCTGCATTTCATAAAAGAATGAGTGAATGGTTGTTAACGAAGATAGAAAATATATCAATCTACAATAGTTTTTGATAATTACAGAGGGTTGTCTTATTGCATATTTTTTCAAATCCTTGGTTATGTGTATGCAACACAAATTATCTCAGTTGCTAACAATGAATTGTATGCATAAAACAACGTGAAGACCAGTCAATCTGTGCATCACTGGAGGAAGGGTCGTAAGGAGGAGCCTGCCATGATCTGTTGCATAAGAGAAGGAATTTGCATGCAGGGGCTTGGCTTCGTATTTGAGAGAAGGGGGCATTGACTACCCGAACTGGAGAAGAAGGCATTGTGCAACCCGCATAGAAAATAAAGATGAGAAGTGACCAATTGCATAAATGAGATTTCCCTGTGTGAAGGATCCCATGTGAAGTCAAGTTGAAGAGAAGTCTCCCTGTTGAGAGGGCTTTGTCGTGTGGAAGAATTGTGAGTCTCTGATGCCGAGCAAATGAGGGATAATGAGTTTGTTTCTAGAGACCTATGCGATAAGTGGCCTATGAGAGGCCTGTGATCCGTCGAGCTTGAAATAGTGATCCATCGTGTCAGC
This sequence comes from Picea engelmannii, assembly GCA_009831015.1. Taxonomy (NCBI): domain Eukaryota; kingdom Viridiplantae; phylum Streptophyta; class Pinopsida; order Pinales; family Pinaceae; genus Picea; species Picea engelmannii. Next base: position 1,078,729 of record ML778178.1, on the reverse strand, counting down.
TGAAGCGTGAAGGAGTTTGATGCCTAGTGTGAAATCTAGAGTGGTGTTGTGTCATAGTGTGCATGGAGTAGGAGTGAATTGTGTTTGTATGCAACAACTTTATATAGTCTTCTTGGAGGGATAACTTTATAGGTACCTACACTGTTACCTGAGAACACAACCAGTGCATTGAGGATAGAAAGCACCAACGTGAAAGGAACAATTTTTGGCTGCAAGAAAGGTGAGTCAAATCCCTGGGTTGCCAAATCAAAATCCAAGCCACATATATGGTTGGTTGGAACCATCATAATTTTAGATTTTATGGTAGATTTCCCAGCGTCTAATTTGATCTATGAGATCTAAATAAATAAAATCTATTTCTAGTTATGAGATCTAAAATGTGGATCTGATTTCCTCGGATCTGTTCAATGTGCAAGCCAAGCAATGAATCAAGTCACAAAAGTCTCCTCTGCGATCTGCATACTATCTCCAAGAAATCGATTTCATTTTCCAATGATTGTCATCTAAACTAATGAGATCTGGCGCTATCTGGTGCAATGGATAGTTGATCCATATTTCTAAAAGGCTGCCAATTATATCTCTAAATTTATGTTCCATGGGAGGATTGATGAAGATCGTCTCCTTGGATGCTCGAATCATCTTCATGTGATTTGGTGCCTCTCAATGCAATCTGATTGCTCTCCTCAGATCCGAAATCGCCACAGGTTTGCACGCTTGGCGTAGTTTGGATCTTTAGTAGCTTCTTAAAGAATTAAAACTCATTTGTTTTTCATTCCTATGAAAATAAAAAAAATAAAGTAATGCATATAAGAAACATACATAGAAGATCTTTTAAAAGTGGCAATTAATTTAAAGGCATATTTATAACACTTTTGGAATAATATAAAGAATATTTTATTAAAATATTCTTTTTGGGAGTCATAAGAAAAAGTGGCATTGTAATGCTTTTGAAAGAGGAATATTTGATGTGGTATAATTTTGTATTCAAGGATTTGGTCTCTCGATTTTTAAAGGTTTTGGGATTTGGGAGATTTGGGATTTTTTGGAGAGATAATGGTACTTGTAAAAGTTGTTGGCACTTATCATATGGAAAAATTTGTAGAATGAGAAGAAGGAATCTTCATCTCAAAGAGCCATTGAAATTTTATATTGTTGATGAAGATAAGGATAGCTTCAAAATGTATTTGAGCATCGTTATTGTAAGAGCGATACTCATAATAAAATTGGAGTCTTTTTCTCTGTGTCCTAGATTCGCCTAAAATTGAATAAGGGGATTTTAGGTACACCTTGCATTGTGTGCGATGGTGAATGATTCTTTGAATGTTTTCATGGTGTTTTGTGTCAAGTTTTGACACTACATTTATGATTTACTCTACAAGTATACGCACATGGCCTTCCAAGCAAGTTAATTCAAGCACACAATTAAACGCTAGTGAAGTACAAACAATCAAAGAAGATATGATCAAGCATCTGTGAAGAACATTCTCAAGCATTCAAGTCATCAACCACATCAGTAATGGACAAATCAAAGGATTTCGAACTCAACAGATCATGGAGCATTTGAAGTTAAATTGTAACTTGCAAACAATATTTGTTGTAAGATTACTTGATCAAGTTGATTTGTACTTGCAATAATGTATTTGTAAGTTTACTTGTCTTTTTGAAATCAAGTTGAGTTGAATTGAATTTGTCATAAGGTGCATTTTTGGCTGAGCCCGACACCCTAGAGTCATTTTGAGTTGTAATTGACAAGGTTGAGTGTTAAAACTCAAATCATTGTAAACATCACACTTTCGATGCATTTTTGGTGGTAACCGACATCCTCAACTTCCTAGAAGCAAGTTCAATAAAGGGAAGTACAAGGGAGCGTGAAACAAAATCAAGCGAGCGTGAAGTTCAAGCGAGCGATTCAAGTGAGTGAGTTGCAAATAAAAACCTTCTTCTGTTGATTCAAATTGTAATCAGGATATGCCTTCACAAGGAGACCTCATTTAGTTTTTTTGAAATGGCTCGAAGTCTCGAATTATTAGAGTTATTGAACACTCTAAGAAACACCACTGAAGACAACACAGTGATATTGAACAAAGCAGCTCTTCAATCAGTGCTAACTTGTTTGCAAGTGATGCAAGCTAAAGTTAGACTTCTTCAATCTCTATCCCAGCTATTGAATGATGAGTTGATAGATCTCAAAAATCAACAACCCGTGAAGTGTTCTGAACTAGTTTTTGTTCAGCACAACCCTCTCTATGATGATGCTTTTGATCAACAATTAGTGAAGGAACAACACAACGATATAACTTCAGAATCAGTTTCTCACGAAGTTGAATATATTCATGAACCTACATTTAAAGAGTTTTCTATTGACTTCAGTGAAGAAAACCTTTCAATGATGCATCAACATGCAGTAAATTCATTTCCACGGATTTCAAAGCAATATGTTCATAATACTCTTTCCAAGCCCATCATCATACCTTGGGAAGAAATCATATACAACAAGAATAGAATAGGACTTGGATATGACAAGGAAGTTTCCTTTCATATTCCTAATTATTCTAGACCAATCAAGTTCCAAAGTGTTGGATTCCTTCAAGAAGCTTCAACTTCACCTGTTCTAGTTCAGCATCAAAATTATAAGTGCCAACATTGTAATCAAGTTGGTCACAAGGAGAATCAATGTTTTGATCTCCATCCTTGCCAGCATTATGGCAAGCATAACCATTCTTCAGACAGATGTTCAACACTGAAGAAACTTGGAAGATTGAAGATTCACTATGAGTGGATCGATCCTTGGAAATGGTCATCAACAACCAAGCGATTATATAAGTCTTACCGAAGAATTAAATCTCAAGTAAATATTAATCTTGTAGCACATAACATTTTTGTATCTCACATAAGTGGTCCCCTTATGGTGTAGCTTTCGAGCATGGCCCTCACGGGATGAGATAACATGTGGTTTTTTCTACATGACCACTTTGTGTTGTACTCAAATGGAACAAGTATGGTACTCTCTTGAGCCTAGAAGGGGGGAGTACAATGATGTAACTCTCATGCACCTTAAGGGGGGGAGTTCGAAATTCCAGTGAAGATGGTTCATGAAACCACTTTTGGTCTCTCCTTTCAGCTGACAAAGGGGGGAATTGATGACGGAATTGAAGATGGTTGTCAGACAGAAAGCTTCGACAACAAAAAACATCAAGTATGCCAAATGGGCAACTGTGGTCTGTAGATGACAGACTTTGGAAGAATTATGGTTCAATAAGTTTAAGTTGAATCATATATATTTTGATTTTGAGAGCAATGATGTTAACATTTGGTTCACATAGATGGTCATTCGACCTAGCAGAGGACAAGAGAATCCTTCTGCATTGCAGCTTGGCATTTGATTGAGTTTTCAGGCATTTTTTAGGGATGTATCAGACTAGAAGATGATTCACTTCTCTTGGTTCGCTCTCATCAGATTGGAGTTTACATTAAGTAAACAATTTGCATGCACCCTGGCTCACATGATTACATAGTGATATTTTCCAGAGATGGAAGAATTTGACAGGATTATGGTTCAATGACTTGTAATTGAATCATACACATTATACATTATGATGTTGTTGGACACCTAAAAGTGTCAAGATTGGTTAGTGGTTATCCAAAAACCATTAGATACATGGTATCAATTGGTTAGTGGACATCCCAAACCACAGATTCAGAGATCACTTCAGTGATACACTGATATTAGAGTGGTGATACTACATGTTCACCAATTAGCAGAAGACATCATATTCTTCTAGCTCAAATACTTGGCAAAATGATCAAATTGTCAAGCAATCAGGAAATATTCAGATATTGTAGTTGTTCACTTCCATATATGAGCTCTCTTCCAGTTCATTTCAAATGAACATGTTCAACATCCAGATTGGTGGTTTTTCAGGCAGTTCTTCATTGAGGCTCAACACAGGAGTTTTAGTATGAAGACTTGGAATTGATACTAGTTTATGCTTTATTGCTAGTATTATAGATCGGACTTGTGATTGAGGGGGGGATTGTTAGCCTATGGATTACCTTTACCAATCACTAAGTCTAAATTGTCACCTATATTTGTATTATTCATTTATGATATTAGCAATATATCCTCAAGTGATGACTAATGAGTTAGTTAATATTGCCTAGCCTAGTCATCATGCATGATTTTAGGATCTAGAGAAAATATCTCTATGAGGTGGCATCACCCATTGTACTATAAATATGTAACATTGGAGTGAATAAATTTAGTGTTGGCTAATATGCCTTTTCTGCCATGTTGTTGTTCTTGTTTATGATTTATCATTTTTTCACACACTCCATTGGATTTTTTGTAGGAACTCAATTGGGTTTCTTCATATGCATATTCTGTACATTCTTTCCAAGTTTCACCTTTTTCTGGGTTCTGGGCTGCTAGTTACAACCTGCTGAATTTCTAGGCCAATTCGTGTTTTTGGTCTGGAATGCTACATGTACCCTATTTGCCATATTAAACATTTATAACATGCCAAGAAATTTAATTAAGCTCTAGGAATGACTTCTATGGTTCAATATATTTCCATTGACTACTCATGCGCCTCAATCAGATTCCGGAGAAGAAAGTTAGGGCTCTTTGGAGTTAGTTGGGTCTTAAAATTTACCCTCCATTGTCTATGTTGTAACTTTCTCATAAAATCTCTATTTGACAAATGGTTTACACCATTAGAAATATCTCTCCAAGATATTTTATTTGAGCTGTAGAGACAGGGTGTACCTTGGTGCAATATGTTCTTGTGGTTTTTGATTAGCTAAAAACCCTCTTAAGGGCCTCAAAAACGCGCTGCAAAAAGATGATGTTCAAATGATATAAAATGTCGCAAAAAATAACTGGTTTTCTATTGTTGTTGACCCTCCAAATTACTTCACACGAAAAAATTTCAACCTGTACACCCATATATAGCATGCACAACAAAAACACAAGGTAAATCATGCTTCGTGCACCTATAACCATTGTGCGTCACTTCTTTGTTGCATCAAAATATGGCGTGTACTACTTTTCTGTCACACGCCAATATCCACTGTGTGTAGTTTTTCTTCTGGTACTAATACCTGTTGCGCGCAATTTTTCTATCACGTGCCGATATTATGCACACATTTCACTCTATGTGTTGCACCATGCCAAAGTTTAGTATGGCCCCACCACACACCAATACCCTGCGTGCACCATTAAATAAATTGTCGTGTGACAACATATAATCATATTGCATGTGCACCAACCAAACTCATCTACGCTCTGCCAATACTGCGCACACCACGCATGCCATTATTATGCATGTGCACACCGTGGAATGCTAAATTTGGCATGCACACTTGCAGACCAACATTTTTCCATGCGGCACCAAAATTTAGTGCATGCACATTCACACCAACATTCTTTCGTGCGGTGCCAAAATTTAGTGCACGCTCCTGCACACCAACATTTTTCTGCGTGGTGAAAAAATTTAGTGCAGGCACCAACATGCCAACATTTTTTCACATGATGCCAAAATTTAGCGCACGGTCCAGCACGCCAACATTTCCACGCGGTGCCAAAATTTAGTGCGCGCTCCTGCACACCAACATTTTTCTGTGCGGTGCCAAAATTTAGTGCACGCACTAGCATGCCAACATTTTTTCGTGCAACACCCAATTTTTTACATATCACAAGATTTTTACCATGCATCATGCATTTTTAGTGCGCCAACCAACAGACATTCATTTTTATGCGCATCAATTCTTCATGAATTTCGCTACAGAAATTGGGGCTTTTGCTTAACTTTTTCTCAATTTTTACCATACACATTCTGCAACTATGAAATTTGTTCAATTTCACCCCGATAACACCAGTTTAACTTCTGAAACAACAAATCGTTGTGGTTTGACATTCTTGGAATGATTTTTTCCCAAACTCAAGTCACGAATTGAGAATTTTAAGTACTAATCTTGCTCCAATTGTCATGGCTTCACTATAACTTCGAATTCAACCAATTCCAGGTTTGAATTTGCTAGAACATATCTTAAATCAATAATATCTCACCACATGGTAGAATTTCTCAACTTTCCCATGAATTTAACAACAAAAATTGGGGCTTTTATGCAATTCCACCCAATTGTTGTTACTTTTTACCATGGACACTCTACAAACTAAAATTTTGCCACTTCGAAATCAATCCTCTATGAAATTTTGCTTCAAATCAACTTGCTCAGCCCATCTAGGCTCAGTGTTGAAAATGAAAGCTTTGATACCATATTGTAACATCCCCGACCACCCATGTCGGGCCATGCTACTCCATAAAACCCTTTCATTCTCTGCTCAACATACTATAAGATACCCAACATCCAACTGAGCTATGACACAATTTTTTTTTTTGAACTACATGTGTTGGCACAGGGGAAGGCCCAGGGTTTAATGCTTCAACAACACACCAACAAAACCCTAACTACCAGCCCTTTTGGAAACACCTGCGAAGATGAAGTCTCACTCAAGGTAGAGGCAGAGGGGGTTGTAGGAATCAAGTGTCTAAAACCTAGCTGGGACATAGATTTGTGATCACAATAGTTAACAGAGCACTTAACAATTAACATTCATTATTTTTTTACCCTTATTCACATCACAAGAAAAAACCCTAATTACAGAACAACATAGTATTCATCAAGATCTAAATATATCTAACCATTCAACACATAGCATCAAAGTAGATCTAGTATTCATTCACATATAAGGCACCAAGCTACTACATTAGATGCATCTAACATACATAAAGATTACAATAGAAAGCATAGATCACAACAATAACATATCAACCACATCACAAAAAGCACCCAAAAAACAGGATATACGTGGTTCACCCAAGTGTGGAGCTATGTCCACCAACTCTTATTCTTCCTCTTTATTAGATTATTCCAATATTCTTACATGCACAGAGCCACAAAGCTAGCTTCGCATAGGACATGAGATATGTTCACACCTCGCCAGATCCTCCTTCCCTGAGTTAGGTCCAAGCACCAAGCCTTTACACAGTCTATGCACAAAGCACTTACAAGACACTTTCACTTAGCTCTACAAGCCTTAACATATCTTCTTTCACATAGATAACATTATCAATAAGCCATCTGCCTACTAGGTCTCAAGAACATGACTCCTACTGACATTGTCTAGCTATCTATTTATACATTACAAATGGGGACTAAGCATGGGTAAACCCATGGGACAACATCCCATACCTTTACAGAAACCCTAAACCAACAAAGTCCGCTAAAGGGGGCGAGATCCCATGATCTCTGCTTGTCTTGGGTGCTCCATCTTTGACTAGCCTATCAAAGTCCCAAAAATGCTCAAATACAACCAAGGTTCTCCAAAACTTGGTTGAGGGCCAACAAGCCCCCAACACTCACTTGTGAATCATCCCAAGTCACTATGATCTAGGAAATTATTCTTCGAAGGCCTCAAGCTTGTCTCGAGCTACCTCAACTTGATGCTTTGCCAGAGCCTCCTTCTCAACAGACTCCTGAATGACTGTCTCGGTGACAGGTCCTTCCAAGCACTATTCCACTGTGGTGACCACTTTTTCCAGATGTGCACCTTGTCCCTCGATGTCCTCAAAAAGTGTGCAGGCTTCATTCTGTACCGACTGGAGCCTCTTGGTGACTTCCATGAGTCTACTCTGAATCACATGGACCTAATTCTAAAATGCATGTTGTTCTTGTGACCTTTTCATCTTGTCAACTGATGAAAGCAGTTTCAGTTGCACTTTCACTATCGATTATTTTTCTTTTCCCCTTGAAGTTATGCTTCTAATGTACTTATTTATAGGTCCTCGGCAAGGTGCTCATAGGTCTGCGCACTTCAGTTACTGGGTTTCTTACTTTCTAATGCCAATGCCTTGATTCTTTTGACTGTTCTCTGAGAAGTTTCTTCCCTTTGATCTCGTACTTCTTGTGGAGTGCTCGACACTACTTGCAATTCCAGTTCTACTACTCTTGCTTGAAGCTGCTGAATGGATTCAGTGAGCTTCCCCACTTGGATCTTAGCTGTCTCTTCTTCCATCTTTGCCAATCCTACCATGGAGAAAATTTCTCGAGTGATTACTTCTCTAACTCCAATCTACTCCGTGATAAGCTGATCTTTCTCTCTTTGGACCCATATTTTCTCAAGACCCAGATTTTCTCTAGGGCTTCCTCCTTTTCTTGCTTCAAGGACCTTGTGACTTGTTCCTTTTCCTCCTATACTCGATGAAGGTGAGCCTCTGTCGCATATGATAATCTATGTATTTGGGAAGGATCATCTCTTACTTCTATACCCCTAGATGAAAATGATGTAGTAGACACTGTGAGGCTCAAATAGAGAGCTTGTTGTACCCCTTTGTGCTCTGCCTCAATCCTATCATACATTGTCTTCTGTTTGGCTTTGTTTCACTGAAAAATTTCCTCTGAGGTTTCCAATACAGCTGCGATGATGAGGTCGATATCATCCACTGTAAGTATAGCCTATGATTTAGGCTTATTGGCTTGTGGATTCTTCCGTACTGAAGGTTTCTTTGGGGAAGTATTTATTTTCTTTGATGTCTCGACCTCTGTATGGGAATATTTAGGTGGTGTTTCTTCACCCTGTTCCTACTTGTATTCTTCCCCTTCAACCTCATTTTGGTCTACTTCATCATCTTCTCCTCTAGGTTCCTCTGACGTAGTTTCCTCCAATGCGTTGTTTATTTCCAACACCTCTTCCTTTTTTTTCTTCTTGTTGTTGCTGGGTCCATCATATTTTTCTCGGGTTACTACAGGACTTCTAATGATATCGGGGTTGGAGAGCTCCGTCTACTTAACTGATACAATGAATTCAACCAGCCACTCCTTAGTTATCTCCTCCATCTATTCATCAGTTAATTTATAGTATGAATGAAACTCCTCCTTGGTTTCATCCCTACGCGTAGTGATATATATAAAGTGTCGATCTACGTGGAACTTCACGAGTGGCCTGAACCGATGGAGTGTATTCAGATTAATTGAGGGGAATGAATCAATGTCTTGCGTGAGCTGTAGATAGTAAGTGTGAAAGATAATGTTTGACTGCCACTGCTTTTCCATATCACTCGAGTACCACAAGGTGGTGAACCTCGCGGCCAATGGTTTGGATGACTCAACTTCAGGGAAGGTTGTTCCTTCTGACATCTCCCAAGCGACAAAGGAAACTTGAATCAACAACCAATTGAAGTGAAACTCGTAGCCTTGGCCTTGCACTTCGGGACAATATTGCTCCAATTGGTTGATGAGGTAGCTCGCCCAGTTCATCTGCATCCCTTCGACACACTTTCCTACGAGTTCGATGATGAACCTCCTGACCTGCATTGGTCTATTCTTCCTGATGATCTTGTCTTCTATCAGCTGACAAGCTAGGCACACTGCGTCATTTTGGATGGAAGCTAGATTGTAGCCTCGCTTCCCTGTCTCCACATCACCATAGGTGTCCTTTATTCTCTGTGCTAGGGAACAATCTGTAGCCTTCCCTACGAAAATATCCTGAGGGTCTGATCCGTGCATGCTCAATACAGTGATCCGGTGGATCAACGTCAGATCTCCAGTTATGCACCTATCCAACAACAGGTACCCATCATGGAAGCATGATAGGAGGAGTTTAACGCATGTGTTAACATCTCGATGTCTGCCAAAGTGTGGTATCTTCATCACATTAAGGATTGTTGATATCATGATGTCCATGGTCCATGGCTGGGGGACTATCTTCGGCTTATTCCCTGTTTTATTTTCTAAGTAATTACATAGTGCGATAATTCCATAATTCCTGCGGTCTCCTAAGTTGAAATCACTGATATTGAGCATCAGAATCTGTCCCAACTGCAGTCCAACTGTGCGTATCCCCTTTGGGAGGTACGCAGTGATCAGTGTATAGTCAAAATATCTCAGGATGTTGTCATAAATAACCGCACTAGCCATAGGTCAGATATAGTCGGGCAAGACCGATGGGATGAGCTTCACATTCGTCAGGTTGTCGTGGTGCTTACTTATTTTCTCTGTCGCAGTTCAGGATGGCCCAGATCGATGTGCAGTTGACGGGGATGTTTGCAATCCTCTCATTGAAGAGGCTTGTCCTCCTACAGACATGACTTCTCAGGCATCAAGTCTATTAGGATCTTCTCAATAGACTTCTCTAATGTGCTAAGGTCATTCGACATGCACACTCTAGTTCAAATATCTCAGATAGGTGAGAAGACGTTGAAGGTAAACAAAGAAGTTGGCAAGGTCTCAAATACACAGCGTGGTAGCAATCAGTTCTCTATGGGCTTGAATATCTCAGTTTTCAAAAGTGTCCCCAGTGATATATGCAACAGTATAAATAGACAACGTCATAACAGATTCCTCCAATGGGAAGGAATGCCTTAATCAATATGATTCCATCTATTATGGTATGGTCCCAATGGTCCAATGGAGATCTTTCTGGCAATAACTAAATTTCTAGCCATTCTAGAGCATCGTTCTAACGGTCGATATGCCTCCAACATTCATATTGCTTCACTTTGGTGAAGTGCTAGTCTATGCTATTTTTCTATTTCAACGAGGTTCAAGATCTGCAAGCCTTCCATCTAAGAAGTCCTCTCTGGAACCTCTTGCAATTTTTCTAGCTTTGCTTTCTTCTTACTGAGCTTTCGTGCTTTCTTTCCTGTGATCTGTTTTTTTGGATTCCTCTTTCCATTATTGTTCTTATCTTTTCTTAGCATAGAAACTTTGCACTACAGAGGGTCGTTCACAAGGTTCGAGGGTAATACGTCTTCTCTTACTCTTTCTGAAGTAGGTGCTCTTCTCTTCTGCATGGATAAATTCTTTAAGCCTTCTTGCGTTCTTTCCACTTAGATAACCATGTTTCTGGCCCTTAGTTTCTTCGACTTGTCCTCCTGTTCTTCTATTAAGTGTGCTATTCTCCTAGCCATGAAATCCCTTAGTTATTTCTTTTTCTGTTCTATATCTTCTTCTTCTCTTTTCCTTCAGATCTGATCTCTCTCAATCCAAGTCCTTCCTAATAAAAGTGCAAAAGGAGCATTGTTCTCAACAAACTTAATGACCTAAAATTATTCTTATGTCGATGTTCCCTGAGCAATGATAGGTACATGAGTAAGTCTTCCACATAGGGTTATCATCTTTTCTTTAAACCATCCTATTCCTCCCAATGAAGGAATCATAGCAGGCTTTCCCAAAATTTCCCAAGTACTTTCTGGCATAATGTTCACCCTTGTTTCTGTATCCAATACACAGTCTATGTCGAAGTCTCATATTCTTTTGTCTATGCACTGCTTCTCTTTTAAGATCTCTGGTAACTGATGTCTCTGTGATCATTCAATATTTCTTTCATCTGTAATAATATAGCCTCTGATTCTTTCTGGTTTTCTAGTATATTCTTAGTCTCTTGGCCTTCTTCATGGTTTTCTTGTTTCATGTTCATCTTCTCAATCATTCTAGGGCAATCCAAAACTTCATGAACAACATATTTACAACAAATACAAATAGGACTTGTACCAAGGCATTCCTTAGAAACATGTCCTGATCTTCTACCAGTTTGACAAAGAGTCAATCTCCTCTTTCTCTTAAATGATCCCCAACCTTTCCTATACTATGCACTAGGATCACAGTGATGGAACTACAAAAAAATATTTCTAGGATCCTGCATCCACTTGTTAGTCCAAAACTTCTTTCTATGCATATGAATAACATATATTTCACTAACTTTATTAGATCTATTCATATCAAATATTCTTTCTTCTAGTTGTGCCCTAGTTTTCAGACTAGTGCGAAATCTATCAAAAATACCTAAATCTTTAGAAACAAAAATTTCTACTTATCTTACCTTTATCAAAGAGAAAGGATTTAATATATTACCTCTTTTCTTCAGATCCAATTCCCTTCTCAGCACAGAGCTTCATAAGTCAAGTGGAATATTTTTCACTACAACAATAGATCTACGCACATAGCTTTCTCTTTTCTTTAGTTCCCAACAATCACAGTTTCAAGTCTCGACAACAGAACCATTTGTTGGCATAGGGGAAGACCCAGGGTTCAACGCTTCAACAATGCACCAACAAAACCCTAACTACCGACTCTTTTGGCAACACCTGCAAAGAAGATGAAGTCTCACTTGAGGTATAGGCACGGGGTATTTAGGACTCAAGTGTCTACAACCTATGATCTATGATCTGTGATCACAATCTTAACAGAGCACTTAGCAATTAACATTCATTAGTTTTTGACCCTTATTCACATCACAGGAAAAAACCCTAATTACAGAACAACGCAGTATTCATCAAGATCTAAATATATCTAACCATTCAGTACATAGCATCAAAGTAGATATAGTATTCATTCACATATAAGGAACCAAGCTACTACATCAGATGCATCTAACATACATAAAGTTTACAACACTAAGCATAGATCACATCAATAACATATCAACCACATCGCACAAAGCAACCACAACACAGGATACATGTGTTTCACTCCAGTGTGGGGCTACATCCACCAACTCTTCTTCTTCTTATATATTAGCTTCTTCCAATATTCTTACATGCACAAAGCCACAAAGACAACTCCACATAGGACATGAGATCTATGCACACCTCGCCAGATCCTCCTTCCCTGAGTTAGGTAGAAGCACCAAGCCTTTATATAGTCTGTGCACAAAGAACTTACAAGAAACTTGCACTCAGCTCTGCAAGCCTTAACATATATTCTTGCACATAGCTAACATTATCACTAAGCCATCATCCTACTAGGTCTCAAGGACTTGACTCCTACTCACATCGCCTAGGTATCTATTTATACATTACAAATGGGGCCTAAGCATGGGTAAACCCATGGGATGACATCCCATACCCATTACATAAACCCTAAACCCATAAAGTCTACAAAAGGGGTGAGATCCCGTGATCTCTACTTCGCCTGAGTGCTCTATCTTCGACCAACTTGTTGAAGTCCCAAAAATGATCAAACATGACCAAGGTTCTCCAAAACTTGGTCGAGGGACAAGAACATGAAATTAAAACATATACACATAGAACTCTTGTGGATATATATATAATGTAAACAAACAAATACATCTGTAAATGCACAGATTCACACTAAAATAACAGTAAATGCACACATGCAACATATACAGGAAATACCCATAAATATACAGATAGTTATAAACACACATAGGATAAACCCTTAAAAATAAACACGTAAATAATAATGAAACATGTAAATTTATCACACAATTGACAGTTATCTTGGTAAGAATATCACCAACTGCATGCAGACCTTCCACGAAACTTGTAGCCTTAGACCACACTAGTCATCACTCTCAACAGTGGGTCACCCCCGGGCTGGGACTAAACTCCACCTGGGTAAGGGGCTCCTAACCAGGCTAATGGATCATGGACAACGAGAAATAATCTATTACAGGTGCCTACTCAAACTAATAACCTACAATCCCTCTTTGCCCACATGCTTGTCCCACCCGAGGAAGTGTGCCCCTTCTCTTCTCAACAGGCCTTTGTCTTCCCCACTTCCTTTTCGAGCTTCAATAATAGGCTAGACATGAAGTCTCAGAGCCTTGTAGCTACAATTTAACACCTTGGGAAATCAATTCCCAACAATTCTCTAACCTAGAGAGATTGCTCACGGGCCTGAAAACCCATCTCTTCAATATCCCACGGGCATGACAAGCTGCTTCATCAATCTAGATCACAAGCTAACTATATACATAAACTAGTATGGCTATGGATATAGGTTCAAATACAATGAAAGGAAGGTACGAAGGATAACTGACTGCGTGAGTGAAAGATCCTCGTATGGATGAATGGATGACCTCCTGATAGAAGGAATGATGGAAAATGAACTAAGTCCAAACAATATGTATGCATGCCCCCAACTTGACACTTGTCATGTTGGGAGCTACTTTGGCCCACTTGTCCCCAACTTTGGAACTTAGGATAAAATAATTATCCATACTTTATACTTTAATAAATATTAATATAATATTCCTTTTTGGCTTAATCTCCCTAGCTTATCTGATCCGGATTATTTTCAGCATGAAATGAGATCGGAGATATAATAAATAAATGCACAGAGATATCATAGATATTCAATAATATAACAGAAATGTATCGAAGATGCAACCATAAACATAGATATACAGTAATACACAATTTCTATTAATGAAAGAAATGTATAGAGACTATAAAAATACAGAGTGAAAGACTCGCTAGAACGGTGGCAACTTATCTCTGAGAAGAGATGTGACGGCTACTTGCATTCGCAAGAATATGATTACAGTGAGGCTCGGAAGGCCTTTTTACAATAGATGGGAATTCCAAAAGTCCTAGACATCCAAAAACCTAACCCTAGGAGATGAAGTTCCAAAAGTCATGTGGGCCCCGTTTGGGTAAGTGAGTACATCAACTTCCCGAGGTCGTAACTTTTTCATATGATCTTCGTTTTAGGCGTGTGATAGCTCGTTGGAAAGATCTATCCAAGGACTACAATGATTGAGAAAAGATAACATCGTAGATGGCATTTTTCTAGAGAAAAATACCCAAAAAAACATCGTTTAGGGCCTCAAAATGGCCCCGGAAGTTCAGGACCTAAAAAAACTGCTAAAAATAGTAAATTGCCAAAATTGCCAGAAAGTCATTTTGAGCCATTTGGAAAATGTGGGTGGCCATTGATATCCACCTGGATCATTATCCCCTTTTCCCTAAATTTTAGCCCCCCCTTTCCCTAACTAGAGGATTTTAGTCCCCTATAATCTTTTATCATGGTCGATCTGCATGCAGCGATGTATTTTATATTAATGATGAGACATATACAAAAATAGACTCACTAGCCTTTAACATCTAGAATATCTACCCTAATCATCACATAAGCCTTCTAGATTATAACAAACTGGCTCACCAGCCTATAAAACACAACATATACATAAAGGCTCCCTGGCCTCAAAATCATGCGCACTTAAGTTTGCTATGTTCAGTTTCTTGAAATGTGCTCATTTCATCATTTTTATTGCGTAGTACATGTGCGCACTACACCATGGTATATTTATGCCAAAAATATATAAAACATATCACTATATTAAGTACATTATTACATTTATAGTTGGGGTTCTACCTAGGGATATTACAGTGGACTTAGAGGGAGAGGCATCCATTTAGAGGGAGTCTACTTTCAGGTCTAGATGGGAGAGAGGCATCTTCCAAGACTGTTAGGAGGGTGTCATGGGTTAATATGGATAGATAGGTTTCTTAGGAGTAGGAGGATTCTAGGAATAGGGTGTCTTCTAGGATTGGATCATGTGAGACAACATGATTTGCTTCAATGACCAAGGATGTAGCTAGTTAGGAGGACTGAAGAATAAGATTTTCTTTTGTGACATAGGGAGTAACCAATAAGGAAGATTGGGGAGAATCTGTGGTAGAATATCCAGGATAGGAGATAAAGCTACTTCCATGTGATGATGGAGGATGGAATGCCTCGTTGGATAATAATGTTGATTCGTTTGTAACATTGGGAGGCATTCCCACTTGTGGAGTGTCATGTGAATACCTTCCTTGCTAAGAGGGAGTGTTGATTTTTTTATCTTCGGGTAGGTATTATCACATGACACTAGGTGTTGGACATGTGGAAATCGTCATGGGAACCACATCAAAATTTTAGTTTGGGGAAAACCCCCTTAGAACTGAGTGGGGGATTTATAGTTTTGGTGGTGGGATTTGTGGGTTTTCATTGGGGCTTCACACCCACAAGGAAATCCTAGTTTGATGTTGACTTGTGAAGAGGCTTCTATGTTAACCCCTAAGGATTGTGTATAAAGAAGAGAGGTCATTGTGACATTACACATCATGTAGAGTGTGTGGAGACATAATAGAACTAGCTTACATGAGTATGCACTTGTGCTAGGAGGCTTGGTGATCTCAGCAAAGGGAAAGTATACAAGGTGGTGAATCTGTCCCAAGAGAGAAAAGCGAAAAAGGTTGCATGTGTGGATAAATTGTTTTGTACTATACATAGTTTGTAGTGGGACAAATCATGTATATACGCAAGTCACATGTGTGACAAATCACATATATATACAGGTCACATTTACAATGAATAACATATATACATAGGTCACATGTGAGGTGAATTGCATATATACATAGGTTGCAATAAGGTTAACCATGTATATACGCAGGTTACAAGAGAGTGAATCCTCTATTTGATTTTTTGGGCAGGTACAGATCTATACAGGATGATAGGCGACATCAACAAGCCATACACGTTCTTTACGAAAAATTTATGGGAACGAGAGATGTCTAGGGATATTGTTGAGGTTTGGTTTTATGATTTGTATGGTTATTGGAAAACAATGTTTTTCTCAGTTTTGGTGACTTTGGAGGACAAGATTGTCCTCATTTTTTGATGATATTGTATTGGTTGGGAGGGATGGTTTTTCCATCAGGATTTCTAATGTTAACAAGATTACATAAATAAAATTATGCATCATGTGTATTGATGATTAATCTCTAATCTTTGTGTTTCCACTGCATATGTTTTCAGTCAATAATTTTTAGTGTAAAATTGTTCAACGATAAAAACTAGGGCTTTACTATAAGTTCACTAGGAAGCAATTTTCAGATCTGAAAATTAGGCACATAGAGTTGCATGTGGAAATTGAAACTTATCTGCAATGCAATCCCTCATGATACCACACCCCTTACTAGGCTTCAACATAGTATGGCTAGGAAGTTCTCAATGTCAGGATCTATAAGCTTGGCTTCCTTCAATGTTAGGATCAATTTTCACAATAGATATATAATCCATCCCCCTTCATAAGCTTGGATTCCTTCCTCTTCCCATTCATACTAGGCTAGAATGATGGTAGAGTGATTAATAGAGTAATGGATAGAATCCTAAAACAAAAAGTTTAAGTATGTATGATTTGAACTTTCCATTTGATACTCAAAGAACCACACTTTAGACCTTTTCCTAAACTTAGGATAAAATTCTCATGTGACTCTTACTTTGGATAATAATATTATATTTGTCAATAAGCCACCTTTTTAGGATTCCTTTCTCCCTCTAATTCCTCTCTCATGTAGTCATATCCATTGATCATTTTAGTCCCCCCCATATCCTAGCCAAGGATGTATTTTTTTATTAATAACTTTAATGTACATCATTTACACTCCTTGGGCCTCGAACATACTATTCGTCTTAGAACCTAATTTTCATATTTATGTTACATTACATTATGGCGATCAAAACTAGGGTGTTACAACATATCTAGTTCTAAAGGATGTATTACTAATGTATCCATCCTTGATTCTCAACTGATAGTACCATGATCTCAGATCAATATTGAAAAATACCTTTGATCCTTTTAGATGATTAAAGAGTTCATCAATTCCGGGAAAAGGGTATGTTTTCTTCACAATGGATTTATTTAGCTACCTAAAATTAAGGCACAACCTCAATGTCGCATCCTTATTTTTCACAAAAAGTACCAGTGCTCCCCAAGATGAGACACTTGGGAATATGTACCCTTTCTTCAAAATATATTCTAGCTACATTTGCAATTCCTTCAACTCTAGTGTTCTCATCCTATAAGGAGTTTTGGATACTAGATAATATCTAGGAACTAAGTCAATGGAAAATCCTATGTCTCGCTTGGTTGAAAAACCTGAAATTTCTCCAAATACATCCTCAAATTATTGTAGCACTATGAAATATTCAAGAATTGTACTTTTATTCTTGTCTATCTCTTCCACATCAACTACAAATAATTGAAAACCCTTATTAAATCATCTCTGAAGTTATAAGGTTGAAATATCCCTTATATAAATGGGTCTTGGAATCCGTTTCACTATGATCTAGTTTCCTTCTTCATCAAGACATGTAAATATCTTATTATGGAATTCTAGGAAAACATGATGCTTCTCCAATAAATCTATTCCAATTAGGATATAATATTATCCCAATGGTATGATATTCATATCTCCAAATGTTCTCACTCCATTAAGATCTATTGGACAACCCCTAACAATCACATTGATCCTTCTTTTGTTTTTAGTGGCCATTTGAACCAACCATGATATTTCAATATTTATCTTTTTAAAATGAAATATATCCACTAATTTAGGATCAATGTAGCTGTGTATTGCTATTGAATCAATTAAAATAACAATAAGTTGAGAGTACTTTGAGTCGGCTTTGACCTTCCACCTTAATCATGTGGGATTGGTGTTCGACTTGTCAATCTTCTAGGGATGCATATATCCTTGGAATATTTCTTCCCATGTATTCAACTATATTAGCTTCCTAAATATTGTGCATGGTCTTGATTTTGTCTCCCTCATGAGGAAAATATCCGTACACGTGCTCTCCTTTACATCCACAACATTTAATTGGTGGGATTGGTATTTTTCATGAAGATTATACCATATTTGACTCACTATGAACTTCTTGGATTTACTAATATACATTAGGACTACTCCTAAATGATGTATGCGGTTTGAATCATTTCTTCGTTTGATCCATATTATTGTTATTCTTATCCCTCCAAGACTTTATTACTACTACTCTTCCTTTGTTCTTTTCATACAAGTACTTATCCTTCTTATGGCCTCTTCTAGATTCTTTGGTTCATCAAACTAAGTCTTATATCTATAGAGTGATGGAAATCCACTTAATAAGCTCTATATTTTCATCCTCTCATCTTTTATAAATCCCATATACCTTAGTAGCTCTAAGAAAATATTTTCATAGTATTCCATGGACATATTTCCCAACTTGAGCTCAAATAACTCTTACATATTTTTATCATAATAATGCTATGAAATATATTTTTGGTAGAAATATTTCTTAAACTACTTCCATGTGACATTATTTTCATTGATGTTCTTGACTTCGTTCAGCTAGTCCCACCAAGATTTATCCTATTCTTCCCCCCCCCGCATTTTTTTTTCTCTTTGTCAAAATTTGGTGGCTTAAGTTTCTTGAGCTCTCCATGTTATAATACCCTAGTCCAAACCCCATTTTTAATGTACATATAGGATGGTGAGCCAAGGAATTTTGGGCTAGAGTGCCTTTGTATAGGTATTTTGAGGCCAGGGTGCATGTGTGGTTATTAGGCTGGAGAGACATATGATAAAAGACTAGTGAGATTATCATTGGGACATGTAATCACACTCATATATTTATAAAAATACATCACTGCTACATGGCATTGATACAAAAGAGTATAGGGGGGTAAACTCCATTAGAAAGGGAAATGAGAGCTAAGATTCTAGGAGAGGGGCTAATCCAAGGGGGATTAAGCCCAAAGGACTATTATATTAATATTCCTAACATCTAAGTATGGATATAAATATATCCTAAGTTTCTAAAGTGGGGGAATGTACCACAAGTGGAGCCCAAGGTAGTTCCCATCATGACAAGTATCAATTTGGGAACATGCATACATATAATTGGAAAATAGTGTATTTTCCCACCATCATTCACTTATTATTACATCATCAACTCTTTCCATTTTTACCTTGATTCCATCACAATATATGTACTTTGGATCATTTTTAGTTGTTGGTAAACTAGTGAAACTGGGTGCTCTAAGCTGAAAAAATAGGTTTCCAAGCCTGTGTGCATGTTTAAGAAGTGGTTTGTTAGGCCTATGAGAATTATCTCTAGGTGAGAACTATTGGGAATTTTTTCCCTGGATGCTAGGTTTTAGCTACAAATCTCTAAGACTTCCTGTCTGACCTATTGTTGAAGATACGAAAGGGAAGTGTCGTAGCCAAAGTACTATTGAGCAGAGAAGAGGCACACTTCTTAGGGTGTGACATGCATGTGGGGAATGCGAGGATGTAGGTTGGTAGCTAGATATGGAACCTTATTATGGATTTTTATGTTGTTTGAGAGACCTTATCTTGGCTAAGATTCCTTTTCCTCAGTGGAGTTTATCCCAGGTCTGAGGTGACTTGATGTTGAGAGTTTATGAGGAGAAAAGTCTATGGATGGGAGGAAAGTATGAGGTTTGCATGCAGTTGGTGCCTTATTTACACAATATACGTGTCTATTATGTGTTTTTTTAATTACCATGTTCTTATTTGTCTCATTTATGTTATGGGTATTTACTATTTTAGATATACTTAAGTTTATATATTGTTAGAATTACATAGGACTACATAATTTTGCCCATATGTAGAGCATTCTATAAATTCAATGGTATTAGAGTAGGAATTTTGGTGTGCATATCCTAGCTTGGGAGATGGGGATGATACAATGTGGTATTAGAGCTCTAGTTTTGATATTGATCCTACATGGATCAAGTTAGCAGAATGTTGAAGACAAAATTTATAGAAATTTAATTTTTGGAGTATATCTATAGTTTGTTAGATGATTTTATTGTAGTGAAATTAAAAGAAGTTCATGAGAAATTATAGATATTTCATACCAAGAGTTTAAAATGTCCAATTTTAATATTATTTTAGATGTTTTTGGATCAACAATTGGCCAAATTTTAATCTTATTGTGGATGTTTTTGGAGTGGCCATGGCGGAAGTGGGGTGAAATTGGGAAAAAACCCCAATTTCTACAGTGTAATTGATGGACAAATCAATGTGGAAGACACAAATTACAAGTATAGGGGTAAAATACATGAAAAAAAGGCCAAAATTGGCCATATTGAGATTATATTAGAGCTTGAATGACAACTTAAAAAATAAATTTCAAAATTATGTGTTTTAGGCATTTTTGGGAAAAATGAAAAATTTGGAAAAAATGGAAAAAAATTGCCTATTTTCCATACGATGATGTCAGCATGATGTGGAGGCCACATGTCAGCTGATGTATAAAATAGGTGATGTTTAATTTCATGGTGGTAGGTACACAGTGGTAGGTGACAAAGAAATAGCTGGCAACGATGTGGGCCACAATGGCAGAAAGGGTTACGTCGGATCCTGAAACCTTGATTATGGGAAGGTCCCTTGGTGGTTTTGGAAACCACCAGGAGGGTCAAAATTTACCACATGCTTCCATATCATTCGGGGGAAACCAATGTTTTCCATTATGAATCCCTCCCCATTTTTCTTAATGTTCAGTAGGCTGGGGGGGGTAATGCAACATCAATCGTTGATCACCTATGACCCCCTTTGATCCTCTATTGTTGGATCCAATGGCGTGCAATTTGTGTGCGTGGGGAAAAGTGGGTGCAGGATGGGAACTCCCCATCCCTATGACCCATTAAATATTTCCACATAGGAATCTAGGGTCATGGGGCCCGAAATTTAAGGTAAGCGCACTAGAAAATAAAGGAATGAGAGATGGATGAGAAGGATAGGAGGTGACATAAGTTGATGGGGAAAGGAAAGGCTAGGTAGGAAAGGAGTTGACATTGCCTCATTCCAAGGGTTTGATTTCAACTTAGGGCACCATCCCAGCATCTAAGTCAATGGGATTTAAATAAATTTCTTACAAATTAATGAAAATTACTAGAACATTAAAGTGATTTCCACATAATGTTTTTGTAGGCTATTTCCAAAGGCCTAAAAAACGTTTTTTGGAAATAAAATTCATACAAGCATGTATGTCCAAACAATACATAAGGTTTGTACATATAAAATGATAGATCTCAGAGAGATATTTCTAATGATATAAGTTGTTTGTCAAACAAAGCCTGTATGAGGGAGATACATGCGAAACACTGGAGGGTAATGTTTTGGATACCAATTCACTCTTAGGGACATAACTTCCTACTCCATAATAATATTGGGGAAAAATCATAGTATACATAAATATATTGAGCCATAGAATATAACCATTGAGTTATATTTATAATCTGATCACCTAAAAGTGCATAGGAGGACATAGAAGGCACTTGTAGCATTCAAGGATTAAAATATAAATTGGCCTGTAGAATAGGTAATGAAGCGACAATATCCAGTGGGCATAGAGTAGGAAAGGAGGAGAACATGAACTTGTGGGATACAATAAAGAGTCTTCAAAAATATATCCAAAGATATAAAATTGATAATGATAGGCTTATGAAATCTAAAGAGCACCAATATGGCTTCAACATCAAGTTGCTATAAAGATTGGACATGATAGAGAAGAAAATGGAGAAGGAGATAGAATCAAGCAAGTGAAGGAATCATATTTCTCATGATAAAATAAGAGAAACAAGGAGTGTTTATAGACATCATCACAACTCACCAAGGCATTCAATTAGGAGAAAACACAATAGTTCAATTCCATCTCCTATCAAAAAAAAAAGAGGAGGTCCGGGGTAGATGAGCTACAAGGAAAAATGAATAAAATTGATCCTCCTACCTTTGATGGTGAGAACAATAAAAATGAGGATGTAGAGACCTAGTTGTTGGGTATGAGGAATTAATTTCAGTTACATAATTACTCCTCACAGGAAGAAGGAACAATTTTCATCTACCAGCTCAAAGGAAAAGCATCAATGTGGTGGGACCATTTTGTACATGTGCAACACATCGACGAAAAGAAAGTTACTTGGAAGGAGTTCAAAAGGTATTTCCAAAAGAAGTACTTGACGAAGTGCTATTATGTTAGGAAGATGAAGGAGTTATTTGAACTCAATCTTGGGATTATGACCATGGATGTGTATTGTTATCAATGAAATTTCATCTGCAAATGGTTATAGGAATCCAACATCTTCAAACAGCTATTAAGTTCACCCATGGACCAAAATTACTAAAAAATCATTTCCAAAGGGTCCAAAACTATACAAACAGTTATCAAATCAGGATGTGCTATGACTATACAGGCAGTGCATGCACATGTTCCATAAAAAAACATAGGAAAAGCACACATGTGCATGATCCATGATTGTGGACGCTAAAAGCCGCACACACATGAGAACGATGCATTTATGATGTTGGTTGGCCTCCCACCCACTTCCGGTTCAACTTCCAAGTCTGTTTGACATCCAAATCTCGGCTGGATTAGGCTGGGTGGATGGTCAAAGACCTAAAGGTGCCCTAAATAGCCCCTTGTTCACACTAAAAGTTGGTTGCATAATACCTCAAATATGTGCTATAAAACAGGGCCATGGGTGCACTACATATTCAAGGAATTCATTTGTAAGGTTATGTTGCTGCTATTCTCTTGGGGAATCCTCTTTTCTTATTAAGAGCATACTAGCACCATTCCATTTAAGCTATTCACATCACCCTTTGAGTGGATTAGCTTGCCATTCTTTCACCATTTGTTTCAAGTTTTCAAGTTGTAAGAAGAGCTCAATCTTGGGGGTCCAAGAGCCCTCCCTTGGAGGAAGAAGGGACCCAAAGTCCCCCTTTCTCTTTGGTGTTTTATTTTCACTAATACAATCCTTTCCATTGGTGACATGAGTCTTGTTTGTTTCTTGTTCTTATGTCCTTATGCACTATAGGTTAATTTTTTTTATCATTCCTAGTTGAATTCTTAGCTTAGTCTTTTATGCTTTATTCTTCTAACCCTTTCCTTTACTACTGTCTTTCTTAGCTAACCCAACTAAGCTTGTAAGCACCTCTGTTTTTCTCATTTAGGTGACAAAAGAGGCATATTAGATTGGCGACTTCACTGGGGAAAGGTATCAATTTCCTACCCCATTTGGGTTATTTTAGCTCTTCTTTCTGTTTGTTTAACCTGCAGGTACCATAACTGGCCCAATCCGACCTGCAAAACATCAAATTCAAAGCTGAGTTGAGACAATTCCATACGAATTTTTCTTCATGGTCATGTGATAGTGGTGCACGGGTTTATTGGCCCACAGTCGCGCATCATGCGTACGTGCGCCAAAATCACTGTATTACTCAACGCCTTCTATGCACCTGCACTCAGAAGTCTTTTTTAGTTCATGCATTGGTTCTCAGAGCACCTCTATCTAGTTTGAGGCCTACGCACCTGTGCAGAAAAATACACATTGTAAGATTTTTTATGATCTGTTGAAGGCCCATAGACTTCTTAAAGATGATTCCATGCATGTTGAAATATGCACCACACTTACCTTCCCTCTCATATAAAGGGATTAGTCAAAACACATAGGCACTTAGGGGTTAAAAATCATTATTTTTCCTCTTTTTTATTTTATTTCACCACATGGATGGCTTGCTTTAACTAAAAAATAAATTGGAATCATTCTACATCACATATAAAACTTTCATTGGGACTAGAAATTGGATATCAATCATTGAGTATTCTCTTCTCTCATGCTCCAAAGTGATGTTGATAATCAGAAATAGGTTGAGAGACAATTTCATCTCCCTTAAAAAGACAAAATATTTAGGAGAGGACAACAACCCCCTCAAGACTCCTCTTAGTTTATTTTTCAAACACATCTCAAAATTTTAATGGGCCCATACAAGCCCACATGCTACAAAGATAGGATAGTGTTGAAATTTACTTTCTTAGATTAAATCACTAGGGAAGTTTAAAGGTTTTGTAACGGGCCCATACATACCCATATGTTCACAATCTAGGATAATTTCAAAGATTTCTTAGATTAAATCACATTAGGGAGTTAAAGGAATAGTAAAGGACCCACATGTCCACATATTAGCTTCCTAGGGACTTTGAATTCTGCAAGGTTGTACCAATGACATTTAGTTAATTAGGTAATCAAAGACTTGTAAGGACCAAACGAAGTCCACATGCAGTAAGGTGACACCTAATTCATTAAAAAATTGGCACACGTTCACTCATTCACACACAAAAGTCATTGCTCACTCACATAATTTTCATCTCGAAATGTGGAGGTTGAAGTAAGTTTCCCCCAAAGGGATTCCAAAACAAAACACCCTTTTCTTGATGAAGCTATCCACACCCACTTAATTTCAATGATATTGGCTCACACCCCCAATCTCTCAAATAACCACATCTAATTTTTTTTCTAAAACTCACTAAGTTTTCCTCCACAGGAGGTGCCAAAAGAAATCTTTTAGTCTAGGTAGGATTTCGGGGATAGGCATCCAAATAACTCCTTGTTATTTGGTTCTCACATTTTCAAAACAATAGAAGTTGCCAAATAGGGAACTTTAAATCCTCAAAGTCAAGTGTTCCTAACACCATAAGGTAGGGAAATACCCGTGAAGGGTTGAAGGTTGAGGTCTAGTTGTTCTGTGCATCCCCACTTGAGGCACCCACCTCTTGGATGGGATCCATCCCATGACCCATTTCTTAGGCCAAAAATCTAAATGTTGCAATTTGACCAAGGTACCTAGTGACCAAATTTTAGGACATCTACCCAGGTGGAAATTGTGGGCTGCAATTGCACCTTGATCGGATTTTGTGTGTCTATTGGGAAATATCACTAGTTCTTTTGGGATATGGCCCCTCTACCCCTCATTATAACTGATTGCTTCATCCTTCACTAGTTTCTCTTCCGGTGGCTTCAGACCCCACCGTTGAGTGCTATTGGAAGGTCCAGTGCTATTTTGAGAGGAAGGACATTACATCTTTTAGGACATGAGCATTTTTTTTCTTTGTTCCCCCACGCAGACAAAATACACCTATCCACATATATGGTTATTTATCAAAACACTTTATGTATGATGCCCTTCTGATTACATCTGATTTGGATATATATTGTGTAGGTTCAAAAATTGCAGCAAAGGATCTTGTTTATTTATTTTCTCTCACCACCATTTACACACATTCACTCAGCTAGTCAGGCATCATAGGGGACCCACAGAACCCCTATCATTCCAGACGCTTACTAAATATCCCTCCTATTCTAGGGGGAGTTCCTAGTATTTCCAACTCATCAGCTCCACCTTCTCACACCCCTGTGAGTGCCACTATCTTGGGATCAAAGTTTCTTGGTTCCACCTTACTTGGGTCCAATTCCCAAGGTCCACCTTCCACTCACTCTCCTTTACACGGAAGTGAGGGACCAACTTCTTCTCAAGGGGGAAGTACAAACCCACCTAGTCCCCTCCAAGGGTTAGGTACTCAGAACACTCACACTATGGTTGGAATTAATCCTCCGCCACCACCCCATATGCCATAGTTGGCTTCCCTCAACATACCAGATCTGACTAAACTCACCAATGATCCCATATTGCACAACCCCAAATGGCTTGCAATGCCTACCAAACTCCCTTTATACATCAACAAGTTTGAAGGAAAAGTAAGAGATGATCCTGCCAACCGTATCATGACCTTTCACCTATGGTGTTCTTCAAACATCATCATGGACGATTTCATCTAATTGAGTTTATTTCAATGTACACTCACTAGCCCATCAACCAAATGGTATGTAGAAGAAAAATATGGATCCCATGCGACTTTTGAATCCTTGGACAAATCATTTTTGACCTTCTTTCAATTACCCGTTCATCATGACAATGACCTTGAACTACTCTTAAACTTCAAACAAACTGCCTCCACACATATTGCCAACCACATCCATGAATGGCATTGGCAACATAGCCTTTGCAAAGTTGATGCTACCCCCCAACAATGTCTCAATTGGTTTCTCAAATCACTTGTTTCCCTCCTCGCCAAAGATGTGGCTGCCACCTTCCCCCAGACTGAAGAAGAATCCATTAGAAAGAACCAACATTTCGAACTCATTTATGCCTAGTCTGGATACCTATACATGGTACTCCCAGATGCCCCTAGACCCATGAAATTTGGCCAAGACAAACCTGGGATGTCTCACTCAATAGACAGATTGATGGGTAACACTACACACCACAACCCTCAGCCTCAACAACCACCCATGTATGGCACACCTCAATATCCTCTAGCATATGGAGGAATCCCTTATTATCCTCCTCCCCCTTATCAACAAACATACCTTGCTGTCCTGCCTCCACCCATAAGTGGACCCCCGCCAACATCCCTAATCCTCCCATCTATCCAACCAAGTATTGGTACTCCCTCTACTTCGACCTATACCCTAAGCTCCAGTGAAAGTGCCACGCCTTCTTATGTACCTTATGGAACATCACCACAACATAATCTATACTTTCCATTTTCTGGCCCCCCATGACCTATGGCTCCACCACAAGGACCACCACACGTTGGGGTTAATTTTTTTCAACCTTCTCCCATTCAACAATATTAAAATTTTGAACAAATGAACATGGAAAATCCACCCCATCAATTGAACAATGCCGAAAAGAAAGGAAAAAATCAAAATAATAATAATCCCGGACCAAGAAGAAACCAGAACCAACCCCAACACAACCAGTCTTCTGAGGGAAACCAAAACTAGGGGAATCAAAAACCCCAAGGGGGAAACAACAAAAAACGCTAGGGAAGGAAAAACAAAAATATTAGGACCACCTTCCCTTGTTTCCTTTGCGGTGAGTTTGGTAACTATACTCACTATTTCCCCCAAATCACTGACATTAAACATATGAAAAAAATTGTGAATGGACCACATCCCTTAGCACTGCCTGCCCCTCCGCAAGCCCCACAACCATATGTGCAGCAGCCACCCCCAGTTGTGATACAAAACCCCATCCCACACCAAGGGGTGATAAATACCCAACCAGACATGCAACCTACCCCACCACAGTTGGGATCGTATCCCAATATGGGCACCTCTGTCGATCACACTATCCTCCTTACTAGTAAGGAAGAAGTCCTTCTGCAAACTCCCAATCGTTAGTATAGCACATCCCCTGACTCTAATCCCACCACCTTTGAAGAAATTCCAGTCACAACTAGACCCCCTTTCATGATTCCTCGCCCTAATACTGAAACCCCCCTTCATATTCCTCACATCCCATTACGCAGGAATGTCCACAATCCTTAGGCTAAGGAAGCTCATAATTATAGTTTTGTCGATGACTTGGCACAATCACCGACTTCCATGTCAGTATTAGAAGTCCTTCAAACGTGTCCCACCCAGCGGAAGTCCTTACTTTCTGCCCTGGGAACAGTCGACCCTACTAATACCTAACTCATCACATTTGATCTCGATAGTGGACAACCTCGCCTCTCTACTCTTATTGGTTTTCAAATCCCTGTAAAAATTCAAAACATTACAGTTCATCGGTGCATCATTGATGAAGGCGCATCCACCTGTATCATGTCCAAATCCATATGGAAGAAAATTGGTTCCCCCAAACTCATACCATCTTCCATTACCTTAAGCACTTACGATGGAAGACCCTCATCCCCCAAAGGACTCTTCCAAAATGTCCCCGTTGAGCTCGGGGGAAAAACCGTTTTGATTGACATTGAGGTTATTGATGCCCCGCTCGACTACAATATCTTGTTTGGTCATAGCTACATGTATGTTATGAAGGCCGTCACCTCTTTTGTGTTCAGAACCATGATGTTTCCCCATAACAGAAAGATCATTACCATTGATCAAGTATCACATTGTGAGCCTAACCCTTCATCCAACATCAATAACATCCTCCCTTTCATCCACACTAATCTCGATGCCTATCCACTCATCGAGATGGGCCCCAGAATCTTCAAAGACCCATCCTTGCTAGGGACATATCATGGAGCACCACCACTCCTCCATCCCTCTGCACAAGTATGTGTTGTATCCTCCAATGGAATGACAACCGAAGACAACCTCCCTCCCACCGAGGCCTCTTTCATCCCTGACATCCCACTAGTCGTAGAACTTCTCCCTCAGGAATCCCTTGGAACTAATTCAGCTTGACCCATTCCTAATCTTCCCTAGGGCCATATCCCGGTTTGGGAAATAGTCCCCCAATCCATTACCCAAATCCCTTTCTTTTACCCCCCACCATGTGTACAAGATTTCCAAGTAGTTGCAATGCTTATCCTTCCTAATATGGTGCTAGCAATCTCAGCTTGTTATTTACATCCACCTGAGATGATCCCTCAACCATCCCTTCCTCCCCAAACAAAAGGAATCCCAATGCAAATTCCCATACTCACTCCCACCATACCACCTACACCCCCACTCACTAAACCCCTTGCTACATATGGGGGCAGGTGAAAGAAGAAGGAGCCCACAACTCCACTTCCCCCATGCGTCCAAGCTCCTTGCATGCTATGCGAGAAACATAGACACCCCACCAACAAGTTTCCATCTCTCCCCAAGTTACATAATCTCATTTAAATCCCTCGAGCACCACCACCGCTCATCGCTTCCTCCAGTATTTTCGTTATCTCATAAAAAAAAAGTAACAAAGGACTGCGAACCAAATTCGCATGCGCCATCTGTTCAGAATATGGCCATTACACACACCATTGTCCAGTGTTACCTCAATTCCAGTGGACACTGACAGTTGTACGTCAGATATTTTAGCAAACACCCACCCCAAATCCTGTTACCGACATCCATTATGTCACAACCTCAATCAACGAATGCATGAGATGTCCTTGATCCCTATGCCAATCACTTGATCATTTCACAGATCAATGTTCTATGATCATTGAATACAGGCATCACCAACTTGACTCTATTCAAAATCATACCCCACCTCCTCCAGCAGACCCGATAAGTACCCATACCCCATCAATTGATATGGTTCATATATTTTCATCAGAACCTGAGGGAATCCCTACCCCCCCATGGTTCCTAGATGATTTATATGAGGAGTTACCCCCAAATCCCCCCAATTCTCCAATTCATTTCCCCACGGAAATTCTATGCTCGACTACCATTTTTAACCCACAATATCTGGATATTTGGTTTATGACGAGTGAACCATCACAATCCCCTTGCACCAATCCCCCTACATCTTTATCAGTTGGAGACAACACCACAGTGATAGTCACTGAGGTCACTCCTCTTGATCCCCTATATTCATGACAGTTTCATTGTGATGAAGATATCCTCGAGGAGTTAACTACCCTCGATTGCCCATGGGACGCACTCCACCATAAATCACTCTTTCTTTCATAGGAAGCCTTTCCCCCTCCTAACCAATACCCCATATACGCAGTCGAAACCAAATATTTTCTCCCATTAGGGAATATATATTGGTTCAATAACCCTATCCCTACCCCCGACGCTTTCATGGAAGGAAATATGGCCAATATATCCCCAACCATCAAAATGGATATTTCCATCAAATATGGAATTATCAAGGAAATCACCATTGGCACTGCATGCTCTCCTGAAGAAATCATCGCCTACAAAGCCCTCCTCCAAGAATACCAGGACATTTTCTCTTGGTCATACATAGATATGCCTGGCCTTGATCCCTTTATTTTCGAACATCACATAGACACCTGGCCTGATATCACACCCATCTGCCAAAAACAACAATTGTTATACCCATCCAAAGCAGCAGCCATCAAAGCCGAGATTGACAAACTATGCGCTGCAGGGTTCATTTACCCCATCACCTATATGTCATGGGTCTCCAACCCTATCCCTGTTAACAAAAAATAGGGCACTATCTGTGTATGTACGGACTTTCGCGACCTCAACCACGCCTATCCCAAAGACAACTTTCCAACACCCTTCCTCGACCAAATTATCGATGATTGTGAAGGTGACAAGGATTTTTCCTTCATGGATTATTTCTCTGGTTACAGCCAAATCCAAATTCACCCTAGTGATCGGTACAAAACCGCATTCACTACCCCCTGGAGCACCTTTGCATATTGTGTCATGCCATTCAACCTCAAGAATGTCGGTGCCACTTTCCAATGGGCCATGACATACATTTTTCATGATCTGGCTCATATCATCCTTGCATACTTTGATGACCTCACCACTCAATCTAAGAAGTGCACTCAACATCTCAATGATCTACGAATCATCTTCCAAAGGTGTCATCAGTACAATATCCTCTTGAACCCCCTCAAGTGTGTATTCTGCATCACTGTTGGGCGCCTCATTGGGTTCATCGTTTCCTAAAGTAGCATTACTGTGGACCCTCTCAAAGTCCAAGCCATCACAGAAATTCCCCCTCCTTGGAATTTATGCCAATTGAAGAGCCTACAAGGAAAAGCTAACCTTTTACAACACTTTGTCCCATATTATGCCACTCGAGCACATGGTTTTCTTCACTTACTATGCCATGACATCCCATTCCACTGGGATGACCATGCCCAAAATGCTTTCGATGATCTTAAAATGACCCTTTCCAATGCCCCTTTGATTAGTCGACCTGCCTATAACCGCGACTATATCCTCTACATATCGGCCTCATCTGTCTCAGTAGCAGGAGTTCTTTTTCAAAAAGGGGATGACGATCAAGAGAATGCCATTTACTACATCAGTAAAAACCTCTCATGGACACACTTGAAATACAATCACGAAGAGAAACTAGCCCTTGTAGTCGTCCTCGCATTCTAGAAATTGTGCCATTACATTCTACTTTGAACTACCAAATTCATAGCAGATTCCAACCCCATGCAATACTTGCTCAATCATCGATAAATTAATGGTAAATTTGCTCGATGGATTGTAATCCTGCAGGAGTACGATATTGAATTTTCAACACCCAAGAGAAAGAAAGCTCTTGTCCTTGCTGAACTCATCACAGATTTTCCCTCCGATACTATCGGTTCCCTCGTCAATACCAACTTCCCCGATGAACATATTTTTTACATCCCCTCGAATGACCCTTGGTATGGAGATCTCCTAGTCTATCTTCGAACAAAAAAATTTGGAAACCACCTCTCCAGAGATGATCATCGACACATTCATCACCAGGCACCCCTCTACCTCCTCATCGGGGATATTTTATATCGACGAGGGGTTGACATCATACTTTGTCGATGCTTGACTATTGATGAGGCCAATAGAGTCTTGAATGACTGCCACAATGATGCTTGCGGGGGCCATCTCTTAGGGATGTCCACCACCCAGAAAATCATCCGCGTAGGTTACTTTTGGCCTACATTATTTCACGATTGCATTCATGTTGTGAAGGGATGTGATAAATGCCAGCTTTATGCCAAAAAAGCACATGAACCACCTTCTCTTCTACACCCAGTCATTACTATAGGCCCCTTTTGTAAATGGGGCATCGAATTCATGACTGGAAATCCTCCATCCAACAATGGACACAAATACATAGTCATTGCAGTCGATTAATTTACCAAGTGGGCTGAATCCATGCCTACCTTCAACAACACCTCTGACACAACAACGCGTGTTTTCTTTAACTGCTTCATATCCCACTTTGGATTACCACTCCTACTAGTCTCTAGTCACGAGAAATATTTTGAGAATGACATTTTTATGGAACTCTCATTTAGGTTAGGCTTCTCCCACGAGTTTGCCTCACCATACTACCCTCAATCCAATGGATAGGTAGAAGAAGTTAACAAACATAAAACCAATTGGCATCATATGTTATTTTGCATGCTCTGGGCATATTGCACAGCAATCAAAACTACCATTGGTTTCACACCTTTTCATATAGTCCACGGGGTCGAGGCCACTCTTCCCATTGAGTGTGAAATTACCACCTTACACACCGCTATTGATCTATTACCCGACACTGCCCCAATAGAGAATCATTTTCTGAACTTAGAATCCCTGGATCAAGATTGTCGATCTTCATTACAGAACAATGAAGCAGCCAAAAAATGATCAAAGGCCACCTTTGATCGCCATGTCAACCTTCGCTCCTTTAGCGAAGGAGACCTCGTCCTCACTTACTATATCACTCATGATACCCTTGGTAATGGAAAATCTGAGTCCCTGTGGCATGGACCATACATCATCCAACATTTCCTCACTAAATGAGCATACATCCTTACCTCCCTTGAAGGCCATCCTCTCAAAGAACCCGTCAATGGGTTGTACTTAAATAAATTTTACGCCTGAGCGTAGCCATACTACACTAGGATTTTTCTCTTTTTGGTACATATTTTGTAGAGCTTTTAATCTTCTTTTATCCATACATCCCATCTAATATATCACTCGTGTTATTGACAGATGCCAGCCCCATCAGCCTACCACACCGGGTACACCGATGGAGCTAGCCACTGGACTCAGAATCTTGCTTCGACTGCCTAGACCCTCTATTCACCTTCACATGACCTGCTCCACACTAATGACATATGTTTAGGTTCAACCACCAACAATAAAGAATAATACACTGCCGTCATTGGTCTCCTCGTTGAGGCCATTCATCGTCATATTCCTCACCTTAGCATTTTTCTTGATTCCCAATTGGTTTTCCTCCAGCTCAATAACATGTACCGCATCCGCGATGATTTCCTCTTTCGAAAATACCTGCAGGTTATAATTTTATCTCGATATTCTGATTTCATTACATTTACACATATCCCAAGACAATTCAATCAAATAGCAGATAACATGGCTAACATTATACTAGATTGGCATATATCACATCAAGACATCTTCACACATACATCAAACATCCATAATCGGTCATAACATATACATTAGACATCATCAACAAAACACACATCATACATGTACACATTACCAAGATCCCGAAATGTATATCCATATATATCGGTCCACATGTCACAAAGTGTTTACAAAAATAGTGCATCACCCGTAGGCAGGTGAATCACCTCATCCCTACCAATACAAAACTGGATGTCACAACTATACAAAATGGGCTCACCAACCTATATCAAATACAAAAATACATATCCAAAGGCCCTCAGGGAACCTCTATTTCTCTAGCACCAGGTCCTCCCTTTGGCAGAGGTACCCCACTAGCTCTAGGTCCCTTAGGTCCCAGCGCAAATTGCCCAGTCATCACAACTCCAGCTACAACTGTTCTACAGATCAAGGTCCGCGACTTTGCCGACATCCCAATACATTTCTCCAAGATCCCCTCATATTGGATCCTCACCTACATCCCCTCGGGAACTCCCCGTAAAACCACCTCTAATTGACGGTGGAAAACATCGAACTCTCCCCCAGCCTCGGCCAAAGGAGCATGTGACGGCCCTACACTGGGATCATCATAACGGTGCCTCCTGGCCACTCTATCATCATCGCCAGGCCTTGCCCCAACATCCTCTCATCACCACCTCTCCCCTGTTCATAGCTGTACCCACGGTGGTCTCATAGGCCGTTGGTGTGATGGAACTCTAATCAAATCAATCTCCCGTCCATGTGATAACCTGCATCCACATATACAATACTCGATCAACCATCACAATTCATCAAAACACCAAAATCTCCCAAAAAAAGATAAGTTTTTCTCACCCACAGCTTTGCCTCAAGGGCGCGGTTGTTATCCCCATAGGCGCGCACACATGTCCACCTTTTTACCCCATAGGCATGCATGTATGCGCATTTTTTCAACCCACATGCATTCACCAAATGCGCACCTGTTCACTACATATTTGTGCACTCATGCATAATTGTCAGCACCACAGCCGTGCACATATGCACAACTGTTCTTCGAATAGGCATGCACCCCATGCACACATGTTTTCCCACATTGTGCACCCCCCTGTACGACAGTTCCCAATATAGGCACACATTTGTGTGCAGGTCACCATCGATCTCTCATGCATTTGGGGGCGCACACTACCAAAAACCCACCATACGGCCATCCATACAGTCCTACCCAAAAATTGACACCTAACTACTGTACAGGAGGATGCGACCACCAACCTGACTCTCACACCTCTTGGATCGGATTGCTCGCACACCCAAAATCTCTGAATCTTCTCTGGAATCTCCTCTCTGGTCACTATAGAAGAAAGTACAAATGAGGTGGCAATGTGGGCCCTACATCGATATATAGGCCCTTTTTGCCAAAACTTCCATACCCCCTTTCGGGAGCTCCAGACATCCATTTTTCGATCCGTCTTCAACCACAGGATCAGGATCCCGCTACCTACGTAGTCATGCTTCCCAGGTCACCATCCATCCTTGCCCCCCACGGAGCCATTTTCTCATACCCCATTTAGGTATGCATGCTCATGTTCAAAATTATCAAATAACTGTTATATGTTTGTTATCTTTAGATATTGTTCACGTTGAATATTTGGTTTTCATTTGTGCAAGTACTTGGTTGTCACACACCAACATGAATCCTTTAGGTATATGATTGACACTGGCATGTAATCATTCCCTCTAAATCTCAATTGCATCTCCAGTCACACCCTCTGAAATTTTCCTTTAGGGTCCCTATATCCGGCTCTGCAGTACTGTCACCTCCACTGCATTTTGGTAATGTCACCTGGTAGCACTCTCCCCCACATGAGTTGTCCCATTCATATTCCCCCTTCTCATTTTGACACTCATGTTATTTTCACCCTTTCGGGATGGGAGTCCTGATAGTCTTACGCATTTTCGAGAATCAACCACATAATCCTTCTCCCCCTTTTTCTAACTTTCCCAACAGACTCCCAGGTTATCTCATCATGGTTCTACTTTGATTGCACCTCCGTAGTATCATTACCCATCCATTTCATCCACAGTCAGTTTTCCCATCTGCGAATTCCCCTTCATTCATTTACCTCATACAGAGACCCACCCATGGGGCCCCTCACCCTCCACTAGCTCCCTACACAACTTGCACCCTCATAGGCCAATCCATATTGAACTGGGGCACCCATTTCTATATTTGTACGCTCATCCCCAATTATTTATTTCTTTGGTAATTTTACAAAGCCTTTGTTTCCATCATTTACATAGCTTTTTGTCATCACCTTTGACGACCTTCTTCCTTTTGGAAAACACAACCCATGTCTCTCTTGGTTGGGGCATCCATTATATTCTACTCCTATTGACATAGTCCATAAACCCCGAGTATCCCACAAGCCACCTACCTCTTCTCTCTGAGTTTGTTCACTTTGTCCCGCCTCTGGCATAACTTGTCTCACGTCTAGTCATCCCCCTGACACTCGACATAGTTGTACGGTTGCTGCCACTTCACATATATCCCCAACCAAAGGCAGTCTTGAGTCTCCAATCATATTGACTTCGTCCATGTACCTCCCCAATCATTGATCTCATCCAATGAATTTCCTGAAGCCTCCTGAAGCCCTTTTCTTCTTGGAGTTGTGTCTCCCTTTTTTTCGACATCAACACAGTTTCCATAAGGGAGACCGTATCTTAACTCTCATTCCCTTTACGTTGAGGAGTCTCGGACGGCACAGGGAGAACCATGATTTGTCTCTCCTGTCATTGAGCCCCATAAACATTCGACTTCAACACTCTCTCATGTTATGGTGGGTCTTAATTCGTGACTATTGCAATTGTTTTTATATTTGTCGAAGACCTATGAAATTTGTTGGGCCATCAATGCTTGCCAAATCCTTGATACTTCCTCCAAGTGTCATTTCTTACTTTTCAGAGTATTGTTCCTCATTAGAATTGTCCTCTTCTCTTATCAACACACCCCCGAGGGCGTTGCACTCAGCTTCACCAACATACCACTTCAGCTATGATCCTACACATGTTTTGAGTTACATGACATGAGCATTGGGCATGCCTGCCTCGTTTGTACACAATTTATATTTTACACACCTTTAGAAAGGTCGGTTCCCACAGGTTCCCCTCTCCCTCCCACGAGTCACTCTTGATACTCTCGCTATCGCTCTTTCTTACAACAGTACTCTTAGTAGAAGAAACATTGTTGAATTTCAGCTATACGTATGCTCCCAACCTCATCCATCAGGGGGCATCTGTTATCACTAAAATTTCATCCGCAAATGGTTACAGGAATACAACAACTTCAAATAGATATTAAGTTCACCCATGGACCAAAATTACCAAAAAATCATTTCCAAAGGGTCCAAAACTATATGAATAGTTCAAATTAGGATGCGCTATGACTATATAGGAAGTGTGTGTACATGTGCCATAAAGAAACGCAGGAAAAATGCACATGTGCGACTCTGGATGCTAAAATCCGCACACACCTGAGAACGATGCATTTATGATGTTGGTTGGCCTCCCACCCACTTCTGGTTCAGTTTGAAAGTTGATTTGACATCCAAATCTCTGCTGGATCTGGCTGGGTGGCTGGTCAAAGACCTAAAGGTGCCCTAAACAACCCCTTGTTCACACTAAAAGTTGGTTTCATAATACCTCAAAGAAGTGCTATAAAATAAGGCCATGGGTGCACTACATCCTCAAGGAATTCATTTGTGAGGCTATGTTGCTACTATTCTCTTGGGGAATCCTCTTTTCTCATCAAGAGAATACTAGCACCATTCCATTTAAGCTATTCACATCACCATTTGAGTGGATTAGCTTGGGATTCTTTCACCATTTCTTTCAATTTTTCAAGTTGTAAGAAGAGCTCAATATTGGGGGTCCAAGAGCCCTCCCTTGGAGGAAGAAGGGACCCAAAGTACCCCTTTCTCTTTGGTGTTTTATTTTCATTAATACAATCCTTTCCATTGGTGACATGAGTCTTGTTTGGTTCTTGTTATTATGTCCTTATGCACCATAGTTTAATTGTTTTTATCATTCCTAGTTTAATTCTTAGCTTAGTCTTTTATGCTTTATTCTTCTAACCCTTTTCTTTACTATTGTCTTGCTTAGGTAACCCAACTAAGCTTGTAAGCACCTCTGTTTTGGTCATTTAGGTGATAAAAGAGGCACAATAGGTATGAAAGGATGTTCTTAGAGATACTGAAATATGTTGACTTCATCAAATATGAATAGGTCAAGATTCAAAGGTAATTGAGTGGGATGCCATCAATTTTTAGTGATAAGATAAATTATTATTATCTCAAGACACTGGAGGAAACCACGAGGATAGATAAATGCCTCTATGATCAACATAGAGGAAGATTAAATTTAAAAATTCTTGGGAAGAAAAGAAGAAAATAAATATAGAGCAGAGGAAGAAGGGGACCAATCCACCATTTTTTAGCAATAATTCTCAAGGACAACCATCTTCCAAGGATCCCAGAATGATAAAAACAATGGGGAAAATACCAAGGTAGAAAGATATGAAATGTTGGGGTTGCATGGGAGATAATATGTAGAGATATTTCCCTCATAGAGGTGAAAAAGTGAGGATTTGTTGGCCCTTGGCCAAGTTTTGGGAGTTTCTTGGTCATGTTGACCTATTTTGGGACTTTGACAGTCTGTCGAAGGAGGAGTGCAAGATGAAGCAGAGATCATGGGATATCGGCCCCTTTTTGGGCCTCTTTTTGGGTTTTTTGGAATATGTAATGGGAAAGGGATGTCAACCCATGGGTTTACCCATGTTTAGGCCTATTTTGTATATATAAATAGATGCCTAAGCTAGGAAGAGAAGGAGAGACAAATGAAAGGCTAAGTGCTAGATCTAAGTGATGTGAATGTATGCTAAGTGCAAGAAGGGCTTTGATGCTTTGTGCATGATTGTAAGATAATTGTAGAACTGAGTGCTAGTTGTGATAGATTGGGAAAGACTTAGTGTTGTAATGCAAGGGAGAAGGATCTAGCGAGCTGTGCAGATCTTATGTCATGTGAGGAGTAAGGGTTTGAGGCTTTGTTCTGTAAAAAATTAACTGAAGGAAATAAAGAAGAAGAGTTGGTGGATGTAGCCCCAGGAGAGGGGTGAACCACGTAAATATTGTGTTATCTTGCTTGGTTCTTGTCTGAATGTGTTTATGTCTTATTTTTCTTAGTTCTTTGAGATGATTAGATAGATCTACTTATGCTAAATGCTAATGATGTATATAATGCTAGATCTAATGTACATGAATATGCTTAGTGCTTGATTAGTTCCATCTGACCTATTTTACTTATGCTAAGTGCTTGTATACGGTAGATTATTGTGGATACTGCAAGGCTCTGTTTTATCAGTGAAGTAGATCATTATTACATGCTAAATAAATGAAGGTGCTAATTGCTTTATTAAGTAGTACAATCACATATTTGTGTCCCATCTAATATTCCAGACACTTGAGTCCTCCAACCACCCCTGCCTCTACCTCGGGTGAGACTTCATCTACTTCATAGGTGTTGCCAAAAGGGTCGTTAGTTAGGGTTTTGTTGGTGTGCTATTGTGGCATTGATCCCCGATTCTGCCCCTATGACAAAAAATGTTTTCGTTGTTGGGACCTGAAACTGTGATTGTTGGGAACTGAGAAAGAGGAATCTTTGTGCAAAGATTCATCCTGAAATTGTAAAAGCTTTGTGCATAGATTTGTGTCCTAGTGCATAGTATTCTACTAGATCTGAAAATCTCTGTTCTAAAGAGAGAAGGCTAGATCTAAAGGAAAGAAGCCCGATCTAAAGAAAGGAGGCCAAATTTGAAGAAACGAAGCAAGATTTGAAAGCTTTGTGCTCTAAGAAAGGTAAAAGTGGAAACTTCTAACTAAAACAAGTAAGATCTGCAAGCACTATGCTCTGATAAAGGTAAGAATAGTTAAAAAATTCTTAGATCTGAAAGCTTTGTGCTCTATAAAGGTAAGATAAGTGGAAATTTTGTTTCTAGAATATGGATCTAGGTCTTTTTAATAGAGTCTATCCTAGTTTGAAAGCTAGGTCATTAATAAATGAAATAATATTTTATATGAGTAGATCTGATAAGAATAATGAAAGATATGTTATAGCTATGCATAGAAAATATTTTTAGACTAACAAATGGATTCAGGATCCTAGAAATGATTTGTTGCAGGTTAGCTCCCATGATCCTAGTGCGCAATACATAAGAAGATGGGGATCATTTAAAATAAAGAGATGATTAACCATCTGTTATAGTTGAAAAATACCAGGACATATTACTAAGGAATGTCTTCGCAGAAGACCTAGTTATATTTGTTGTAAGGCTATGGACCATGAAGTGTTGGATTTCCCTAGAATGAACACTAAGCTTGAAATAATGGACCTGATTCAAGAGAACCCTAAGGCAGACACAGAAAAGGTAGAACCCCAAAAATAATCTGAGAAAGCATTGCTACAGATGAAAGAAACCCTAAATGGCCATCGACATGTCATCTTGTCAGAGATCTTCAAAGAGAAGGAATTCATCGAAGCAAGAATAGTGGACTTTGACATTGATTGTGTTCTGGATGATGAAACACAAATGAGTATTATGACAAAGAGAACCTAGGAAGCTTTAGGAAGGCTTTCTATGATCTCTTCACTAGGAGGGATAATTTAATTAAGAGTAAAGATAGTAAACCTATGTGGAAGGCTCGCTCAGATACCTATGAATGTCAATGAAAGTTTGACAGAAGAAGAATTTGAGATTATTAAATTTGTTGAAGACAACATCTTGTTTACCATGCTAATAGGAAAACCTTGGATTGATAGAGATCAAGCTAGATGAAAGGAAGAAGAAGATGTTTTTGAACAGAAGAAGAAAGAGTTAAAACACTTTATGACCAGAAGGATTGTGCACTTGATTGAAGAATAGGAGAACAGATCAAAGCTAGTTGTCACTAGAGACCTTGATGTCGAAGTTGTAAGAACATTAGGAGACCCATAGAAGACTGAAGTACTTACTCCAGATAAAGAAAATGTATTACTCCTAAATCCTAGGAAAGAATCTCCACAATGCGCAATAACTATGTTAAAAGAATACAAGAATCAGAATGGAAAAAGAACTACCGAAACAAAGCTCACTGGAAAGAAGGAGAGGAAACAAAGTAAGAACAGAGCTAAGTTGTAGAAGGTTCCATAGGGATCTTCGCAAAAAGAAAATTTGTAGAATTGGAGCTTCGCCGAGATATCAGAACAATGACAAATCGCACTTTGCCATGGGGAGGTAATATAGTCGTTGGGGCTAATATATCCAT
Source organism: Picea engelmannii (assembly GCA_009831015.1). Classification (NCBI taxonomy): domain Eukaryota; kingdom Viridiplantae; phylum Streptophyta; class Pinopsida; order Pinales; family Pinaceae; genus Picea; species Picea engelmannii. Next base: position 1,038,082 of record ML778178.1, on the reverse strand, counting down.
TTGACTTCCACCTCGAATAGAAAAAAAATCAATAAAGGGTCATCATCAGACTGTTGGGCTACGTCGTAACAGATCAAGCAGGAGTTAATAGATGATCATACCCGTTGCAAGACAACCATTGTTGATTTACCTATTTAGCTCGTCATGCCACGCACCGAGAACACTTTTTCCAGTTGTGAATTCGATCCCATAGACTAAGCCAAGTTTATATAGTGATCATTGTGCTATCATTCTCTATCTCATTACTATGTCTGAGTTGTTCCCCAATCCTGTGAATTGTTTACATTGAGTGTGTATGTTAGAAGCATTGAGCACCACAGAGAAAGACACTAAGGAAGTTTTGATTGACTTTATGACAGAGAGAGTCATGTCGTAGAGAGGGTTGTCTACAGGTGTACAAGAATTGTTGACGAGAGGAATGGAGGCCTCACCTTCCACTGCTGAAGATGGTCCATCCCGACCAACCAATGAGATGTACACTAAGAACAGAGACAATATCATGAATTCTAAGCTGATTCCGAGCATTCTACCTTCTTATCTACCACCTATGATCGGCACCATCAATCATGACAATGTACCCCACGAATTTGAGTATGCTTTGATCACTGCATACCTTTCGAAAGAAGTGCACGCAGTTCGTGCCGACCATGATAAGCTCACCACATTAATGTTCAGTGACTTCAACCTCGACGACAGGAAGGTTTACAGTATGCTCACCCCTCATAAATATCTGACGTGAACCAAAGGAAATAAATCCAATATTATCGCTCAATCATGGACCCGGAACCTCTCCTAGTCAACCCTACTTAATGTAATGAAGATTCTTCACTTCGGGAGGCATCAAGAAGTGAACACATGCATCAAGTTGTTGTTGTCATACTACCATGGGGGATACTTATGGTTGAACCGACGCATCACAGTGGATCCGAATGTGATCAATAAGATCACAGGGATTAGCATGCAAGGCCCCGACCCACAGGATTTCTACCCCAGAAAGACCGCAGATCACGCTCTATCCTAGTGAATAAAGGATACTTACGATGATGTAGAGAAGGGAATGAGAGTCTACAAGGTAGCCTCTATCTAGAGTGGCAAAGTGTGCCTTGCCTTTCAGCTGATTGCAGGCAAGCTAGTTCACAAGAACTGACTAACCCAAGTAATCGGATTTGTAGTCAACCTCACAGGGAAGTGCACAGAGGGCCTACATATGAATTGGACCAAATAATTGGTGAACCAGCTAGAACTAGATTGTAGGGAAGCGCAAGACCAAGGATACAAGTTCCATTTTAGCTGGATGCTCATATTAATCTCTTTCATCGCATGGGAGATGCAAGAAGGTGCAACCTTCCTGGATGTTGATCCCTTTGAACCATTGGCCACGAAGTTCAGTATGTTGTGGTATTCCAACGACATGAACAATAAATGGAAATCAAATGTGGTATTCCACACATATTATAACCAGTTGAAGGTATCCATACAGGCCATGCCTTGCATAACCCCGAACACACTTCATAGATTTAGGCCATTGATGAAATTCAACGTGAACTGCCACCTCATCTACATCACAGTGCATGCTGACGAGCACCACCAACAACTACAATCATGCTACAAGTTAATAGAATATTACTTAGAAGAGATTACCAAGGAATGGTCGATAGACCTCCTTGTTCTAGCAGACCCTATTGAGATGTCCGATGTTGACAGCCCCGAAACTGCACGGGATACAACCAGACCTAGCAAGATAAAGAATACCAAAGAGGTCGATGATTTAGACAACGCATCCGTAAATACCATGTCTATTTTAGCCGAGAAAGGGGGTGATGGCATAGAAGTAGAGAAGAAGAAAGGTGAGGATACACTGCCAAGAGATGAGGAGGATCCCTTGAAGAAAAGGAAGGTTTCCCCTCTAAAACCTTCTTCAAGGAAGAAAATGAAAGTAACTAGAACCAAGTTTGAGACCACCCTAACCTCAAACAACTTCGACTTCATCGTCGCTACATTGAACAATGCTTCACTGGAGATAGCAGAGAAGCAGAAATCCAAGAAGGAGGAGGTGTTCAGTCACATCAAGTCCGAGCTTCAAGAAGTGCAGCAGACACTACATTCCAGCCGCACAATATCCACTGCGCCCCTGACAGTTGGAATACCAGAACTAGGTGATGAGCCTGCTCAATTACACTGGATTGCCGATACAGTTGAAGCTCACCTTCAACGAGCTTAAGAAGAAAAAACACAAGCCACCTAGGCTCTGATGCAAGCATAGGGATATCTACTAGAATAACACAACAATGCAGAACAAGAAAAACTTTCTCTCCAAGAAAAGTGGGATGAAGAGAAAGAAGAGATACAACAAAGAAAGGAACAGTTGCTTGCCAAGTAACTTGAAGTTAAGGAAAGGGTCAACAGAGAACTTCGATCTGTGACAATCTTTGAAATATAGACCGAAGAACAAGTTCCACAATAGGTGGCACAACTAGAAGAGGTAATCCATATGCTACAGCAACACATCGCGGAACTAGAGCTCCGCGCTATACCCAAAACCTCTCAGGAGATAAGAGACCAACGAGAAGAAACTTCTCGCAGGGAAATTAGCAGATTAAAATATCTTTCCTTGGAGTGAAAGAAACTAAGTAACCAGAGCACCCAAACATTGAGAAACCTTACAAGGAATCTAGAATTACATGCGCTATAATCGCAACTCCAGGAAGCAAAACAACATGTGGATACACTACAGGTACAATTGAAGGCCCTGTCAGTAGTAGATAGAATGAAGAGATCTCATGAACAATGCACAGCTCAACAGAAAATTCATATGCGTCAATGAAAAGTGATGGAAGTCACTCAACAAATTCAACCTATGCAAGACAAGGCATGTCTTCTATTTACAGAGGTCGAGAGACAAGGAGCAGAGCTAGACCAAGTCATCTTCACAACAGAACAATGCCTGGAAGGAATGGTGAATGACACAGTGATCGAGGAGTTAACCGAGCAAGAGGCCACAAAAAAGCATCAAGTCGAAGCAGCTCGGGCCAAGATCGAGGCATTCGAGGTAGAATTAGTCAGACCAAAGTGACTCGAGATGAGTCACAGGTGATTGTTGGGGGATTTTTGGCCCTTGACCAAGTTTTGGGAGTTTCTTTGTCATGTTAACCTATTTTGGGACTTCAATAGCCTATCGAAGGAGGAGCGCAAGATGAAGCGGAGATCACAGGATCTCGGCCCCCTTTTGGGCCTCTTTTTGGGTTTTTGAGAATATGTAACAGGAAAGGGATGTCGGCCCATGGGTTTACCCATGTTTAGGCCTATTTTGTATATATAAATAGATGCCTAGGCTAGGAAGAGAAGGAGATACAAATGAAAGGCTAAGTGCTATATCTAAGTGATGTGAATGTATGCTAAGTGCAATAAGGGTGTTGATGCTTTGTGCATGATTGTAAGAGACTTGTAGAGATGAGCACATGTAGTTGTGACAGATTATGAAAGGCTCAGTGTTGTAATGTGAGGGAGAAGGATCTAGCGAGCTGCACAGATCTTCTATCATGTGCAAGGTAAGGGTTTTAGGCTCTGTGTTATAACAGATTGATTGAAGGAAATAAAGAAGAAGAGTTGGTGGACGTATCCCCAGGAGAGGGGTGAACCACGTAAACACTGTGTTATCTTGCTTGGTTCTTGTCTGAATGTGTTTATGTCTTCTTTTTCTTAGTTCTTTGAGATGATTAGATAGATCTGCTTATGCTCAGTGCTAATGATGTATAGAATTCTAGATCTAATGTACATGAATATTTTCAGTGCTTGATCAATTACATATGACCTACTTTACTTATGCTAAGTGCTTGTATACGGTATATTAATATGGATACTGTGAGGCTCTGTTTTATCACCGAAGTAGATACTGATTGCATGTTAAAAAACTAAAGGTGCTAATTGATTTATTAAGTAGTAAAATCACAGATCTGTGTCCCAGCTAAGGTTGTAGACACTTGATTCTTGCAACCACCCCTGCCTCTACCTCGGGTGATACTTCATCTGCTTCGCAGGTGTTGCTGAAACGACCGATAGTTAGGGTTTTGTTGGTGTGTTTTTGTAGCATTGAACTCGGGGTCTACCCCTATGCCAACAGGATTGTTCGAAATTTACAACAAATGATACAATTGAGGAAATGGAAAGAAGCATGCCAATGATCTTTGCATCCCTGAAAAAAAATAAAGATGAGTTTCAGTTTCATATCATTGAAGTGGAAGGTAAGATCAATGACCGAACCATTTATATTTTAACTGATTCGGGAGCTCGTAATATTTATCTAGAGCCTAATATGGTGGAAACATTTCATTTTCCAAGAAGCAATCATGAGAATTCTTGGTTGGTGCAACTAGCTATAGGAGCTAAAAGAAGAATTAATGAGGTGGTTAAAGAATGTACAACAGACATGAAGGAACTGTGCACAAGGGAATATTTGAATATCATACCATTGGGTTCATATGAATTTCTAATTGGTACGGATTGGTTGGAAAAAAATCATGTTGTCCTACAATGATACAAAAAGGATTTTACTTAATTGGATGAGGAAGGGAAATTGAGAACAATACAGGGTATTCCAAAGGAAATAACTATCAGAGAGGTTCCAACCTTGTAGTTGAAGAAAATCCTCAGGAAAGGATGCCAAATATTTGCAGCACATATGGAATAGATACCTAAGGATACAGTTCAAATAATTGAAGACTATCATGTCCTAAAATAATTTCAATATGTATATAAAGAAATATTGGGGTTTCTTCCCAAGAGGGATATTGATTTCTCTATCAATCTAATGACTAGATCAGCCCTAGTATCTAAGAATCCTTATAGGATTAGTACACCAAAGATAAAATAATTGCAAATGAAACTTGGAGATATTATGACTAAGGGGTATGTATGCCCAAGTGTGTCACCTTGGGGGTGCCCCAATATTATTCATGAAAAAAAATGATGGTATCTTGAGGCTTTCATTGACTTGATGTAGCTGAATAAGGTGACTGTGAAGAACAAGTATCCTTTTTCCAAGGATAGAGGATATTTTCAATCAACTGAAATATGCCAAGGTATTGTAATACCCCAAGGCCAAGCCTCTGCTGAATTGTAATGATTTTTAATGACATGTATATGATGGTGAGCCAAATGTTTATAAGTTGGAAGGATTATGTGTTTATTAGGCTGGAGAGCCTAGATGCTAAGGTAAGTGAGCCTAATTTTGTATATCTAATTATGTAGATCATTAATAAAAATACATCGTTGCGTGTAGATCGACCATGAAGAAAGAGTTATGGGGGACTAAGATCCACTAGGAAGGGAAAGGGAAGGGGGTTGAGAGGCTAGGAAAAAGGGGCTAATCTTGAGGTATTAAACCAAGGGAATATTATAATGTATTTCCTAAAATACTAAAATTTTGGAAATAAACCCTATTATCCTAATTTTCTTTGGGGAGAGGAACGGACTACAAGTGGAGAAGAACGAGCTCCTGAAGAGCCAATTTTCATCCAGGACACATGGAAATTTATGTGGAAAAAATCCATCATTGTGGGGGTTCTATCTCACCATTCTAACCATTCTTTCCATCCTTTGTCAAATTCACTCATGCACTGAGCAGAGATGTGTTGAGGAAAAGATATGAAATGATCTTACTCAAGCATTTTCAGATTCTTCTTGGCTAAAGAAAAATATATGGGAATATCACCCTATGTTTATAGACAACAAAAATAACATCCTAACTCACAACTATTAATTACAAGTGCTTAGGCTAGTCTTTTATTAATAGAAAATCTTGCTGGAAATTTGTTTTTTATGTAACTTTCCGAATATAATAGTTTCTGAAATAAATGTAAAGAAAGAAGTAAAGACACCAAGATTATAATCAATATAGATGAGACATAAAGAAATCCTTTATTTCATTCCAATTAACCAAAGAGTCATTTTCTTTACAAAATCTCATACATAAATTTTGGACCCAAGTCAAACTTAGACATCCCAGATGGAACATACAAAAGGACCTCTGGCAAAAAACCAAAACTGAACTCTAAAAGATGGATTAGCTTGCCACATATTGTTTCCTACTCAACTCTGCACAATAGCCTTTTTCATTCATGAAAACTAATTCACAAACATACAAGTCTACACAGACAATCAAAGATAGATCAATACCTCTGAAAAAAAAGTGCCTGAATGATGTAATTCAGCCTTGAATATTGTTGTCCACAATAAGACCCTCCTATCATAAAAGAGAATTAGTCTTGTGATGAATAAATGAATGAATGAAAACTGAACTATCTCAACATAAAATCAAAGATAAATCCTTAGTATGCTTCTGCTTCTATATCCCATGTTCCTCCATTTCCTTTTTCCTTTGAGAAAATCAGAATTGGTTGAGGTAGTTGAACGACCTCATTAGTTAAGTTAACTAAAGATTCAACCAAATTTTTAGTTAAGGGGGGGAAATTAATAATTATAATAAGGTTTATAAATAAATAATAACTAGTAGGTGGGACCCCTTGCGACTCCCTTTAGCTCATAACAATCATAACATAACTAGTTAGTTAAGAAAAACACACTTGCTTGTGGCTCCCATCATCATATTCACATTTGAAAATTTATCTCATGATATTTGAAATTATTTAAAAAAAAAAAGGTTTACTCATATATTCAAAGAATAAAACATGTTTTCCAAAAATTCCTAAAGTCAACTGTCAGCAACAATAGATAAAATAAAAAAAACTCAAAATCCATATTTCCCACTGTGAGATACAATAGTTCCTTGATTGTTGCTATCACTCTTTGATTTTCCTAAATTTTCCTTTGGCTACATTGAAACTTTAGGAATAATCTCACTGATCACGTGGGAACAATCGTCCCTCAAATGCATCCAGAAAGACACAGATTTATCACAGGCATTAGAGGGTGAGGAAGGGGCAACAATGGATTTTCCTTTGTCAAGGGCATGGTGGGCCTTGATTTTCAACCTTTTTCAACCAAGGCCTTGATGGTGGGCCTTGGTGGGAGAGGAATACACTAGTGAGTAGGGGGTATCCTGGACAATGGGGTTAATGGGTGGAGGAGAAGGTAGAGATAAATTAGGCCAGCCACAATGTTGGGAGACTGTCGGGTGGGAAATCTCTTGCCATCGATCATTTTCAGGAAACTGGGGTTGCAATGAGACATGAGGACATGGATACCAGGGTCTTGCAGGACTTGGAAAGGAGGCCTTTCAGGCCTCGGTTGGACCACTCCTTGCCCAATCCAATTAAAAAATCTAGCCTGAAACAACTGACCAAGCTCTTGTGAGTCAACATCAAAATGTATGGAGAACCTTGGCATTCTTGGGCCTCTTTTCTAGTTACCTCTCCCTCGGTTTCCTCGAACATGGATACCTCGGCTGAAAAAACTCATTCCTACATGCATGATTGATTAGAAAATAGTCTTTTTAAATAACCACATGTGAAAACTCTTAAAAATATGAAATAGATTTTGGCTTAGCAATGCATCAGACTCATGCAATCCAATCCATACAAATTGTTTAAATGTTAATCAATGAGCAAGTGGTGAATAAAGGGTCCTGGGATATTTGAGGGGTTTGTATTGAGATAAACATGTTAGGATGAGGGGGAAAAAATGGTTATTACTCAAGGACAAAAACAGTCAACTGCAAACCAAAGAAAACATCATTGTAATTGAACCAAGACACTGCTACTGCCAACTACTTCAACACATAATTTTTCTTGACTGTAATCAATTTTAGAACAAGGATTGAAAAATGAATGTGGGAAGGTGATGGGGTTGTAATTAGTGAAAAGAGAAATAATGGTGGGGAATGAACTGAGTATTGTTCATAAAATTGATCAAGTAATCCATAAAATCATTCTGTTAAAAGGAGATACACAAACCAAATGATCATTGTGTCCCAATAACAATTACTATGTGTTAATTAGTGCATTGTTCATAGTCAAATATCTAACACAGTGCCATCAACAAGACAATATGCATTCCATAGCAATCTATAAGGGAGTTTTATTCCTCTTATTTATCCAATTTACATCTTATAACAATTCTCAAATGCATAATAGTAACCATTTCCACTCTGTTAATCATCAAAATCAACCACTACCACATATTACTTCAATCATCAAATACACTCAAAAGTCATGTTTCAAAATTGAAAAGAAGTTATACTGTCACTGAAATCAGACCTGTCATTTAGAATGCATGACATTCGTTAAACATACATAGTGGACAACCAACCCAATAATCCAGATTTAAATTCCAAAAACCTTGACTTGTCATTTAAATAGACATACAACAACCACCATTCCAACTCATGCTATGCTATAGGAAACACACAATAATTCAATCGACACAAGTGTAATTATGTGACTATACAAGCCCGATTCAACATGACTCTAAATAATAATAAAAAGATGGGCTATCCATCGAACACAACGAGGTAGAAACAACATGCCTGACTTCATAATACAAATAATAAAAAAGAAATGAAGTTGTGCTTAAAAATCTATGACTATCTTTGAGTGCGTAACCCAAAAATATTCATATCATACACAGTGGGTAGCCATACCTCAAACACCATGATGCAACATTCCATTTAAAAATTCTAAACACACAGTCACAATATCGTTAACTCAACCCATTGTGTCAAGATATCAATCTAATACAATATTTCTCAAGTTAATCAAACTGCAATCAAGACCATGCCGTGTAAAACTCAGGCCCATCATTGATGATGCAATCAAATAACCATAATGCATATAGTGGATGAAATTGCCATAGTCATCCTAGTTGAAATAACCATTTTTCCAAAAATCTCATAGTTACAGTGATCATTTATTCGTGGTGTAGGAACACCATACATACAAATGCATTACACATGACATCTTCAAACCTTTGTAACTAATGTCGAGTTTAACATCCCAATAATATTTAATACAAAATAAAGTGACTGTGTATCAAACCCAAACTTCAATCAACCAATTCAATGTTGACCTTATTACTTGGACTGTTGTAATAATCAACACCCTGACCTAACATGATGTGGAAATCACACATACCCACACATCGACATGAAGCGATGCCATGAATTAATCAATTAAAATATTGGGTTATCAAAACACTAGGATAGTGACTGTGTATTTGATCTGTCCAATTAATAATGCAGGGTGTATCCATTGTAATAACACAGGCAGTGACTAGATACCAAAATCGACACGATTTTCACATGATCAACTAGGCGAGAATGTAATCAATTTTGTTGACAATACCCATCAACAATAACCAATAGTAAACCAGAAAAGGCTACATCAGTCTTCTCTATAAACCCTCATACCTTTAGAGTTAAGGGTTTTCTCTGTGGCCAACACAGGTAAAGCTAGAGCCAACTCCTTTCAATGGTGAAAATCTTCGAGACCAACGGTGCATACATAGAGAGAACCACAATTTATTTATTGACAAGGTAACAAATCCTACGACAGGAGGGAATATGAATAGAAAATAAAATATCTAATTCAACTTAGTAACGATATTTAATACACGCAGGGTACTACCCTCATGGATCTCCAGTTAACCAACTACAATGTTGAGGTAAAAATAGGGTCGAGAAAGAGAAATATAACCCATTGCATGACCATTTATAGTGACAACAACCCAATTCCCAAGTGAACAAAATGCAGTGACATAGAGTGATTCCAACCATTAAAACCTCATAAAAGCCAAAGACTAGGTAGGGTGATATGAATGCGTGAAGATAGCCAACCACCCAAGACCAAATAAAAACCCTCCAAATAAACTAGCAAGGGTAACAGAGAGCCCTTATGGCTACTAACACCTAGGATGACCAATAACACTATGAATTCAACATTATTGCAGAGAAACCATAACACTTCATTCCAAAAATCACAATTTTACACAATTGCAATACTTAAGGAAATAAAAACCCATACATTTGATCCAATATCCCTTTCATAAATAGAGCAGACTCATGGATGGACAAAAAATACATATCTATAATCCAAGAACCTTAAAACACGAGTTGGCTAAGCAGTTTATCTATGCTTGACAATCAGAGCATAACCACAACAACAAGGTTGAACAATAGCCTGACTAGGGTAGTGGCCAATGGAAGGAGTAAGGGTGATGTGCAATAAATCCACGTCGCGTCCACCCATAGTCAATTAATTCAGTAGTACATGCCAACCATTAATCCATCAACCATTCATTTAAACCGTGCATTGGAAATGGCATCTATTTCTTGTCAAACATGCCACTCACATCATACCTTCCATTTCCAACTTGACCATATTACATATCAACAACCTGAGTGGGCCTCATGGTTAAGAACATGTGTTTCCTCTTAAGAGGTCACAGGTTCAAATCTAGAGGTGGGTAGGGTATGTATACCTTCGTAGACTTTAACATTCAAATCGTTGGGCAGAGGGGGGTCCCTTGTCCCACAAACAACAGGGTCTCATACACCAATTTGGTGTGCTGGCTTGGCCATGACCTTGAAAATAGATTATTATTATTATTATTATTATTATTATTATTATTATTAAGTAAACCATGTATCTATTGGCATGTTTACAGGAAGAGTGTTCTTGTAATTGATGGAAAGAACAAAAATGACAATGGAATGTCTATAGGCAAGAACATCAACAACGATGGCATGATTATTGGCAGAAGTGTGTAATCAAATATCAAGATAGATACCATTTTTCATAAATGCAGACGAGTCCCAAAGTCATCGGAACTCGCAGAAGGATCAAAGATCAAGGAATTTGAAACTTAGAAATTATTCCAAGTCGGGAGGAAGCGTAAGCTCAGGAGGAGGAGAGACAGTGGTCATTGGATCACCAATCCTGAATACCTGATGTCTGTTAGATTAGAGTCTAGAGACCAGAGGAAGCAAACAGGAGAAGTACAAGTCTGATCCATTAGATCTGAGAGTTGAGGACCGAAAACGGTCGGATCTAATATAAATGCGAAGAGAATAATTGCCAAGAGCCATTCTCCAACTCTGTGAAATGTAAAGTCACGATGAGATCTAAGTCGTTAGATCTAGAGGACACATGGCGAGAGATCAACATTTCATTGAATCATGAACTGGAAACGCCAAAGGTGAGATTTGTAGGAACTTGCGATGTCTGAGTTCCCAAGTTGATCTAGACCGTTAGATCATGGGGAGTTGTGAGCCATTGATCTGATTCTTGCAAATACTGGGAAGGCAGGAGGAATTTACTCGAGGAGATGGGAGCCATAACAATCCTAGTCATTCATCTGGGAAGGACACATGGCAAACGATTAAGTAGTTTCGTAAAATCGAAAGTAGGGAGAAGGGAGGTGAGTAGTCCTCCAACTTCATGAAATGCAAAGTCTCGATATGATCTAAGTCATGGATCACCGAGGATCATGGACCATTGATCTGGAGTAGGTTTCGTAAAATCAGAATTCGGGAGAAGGCAGGTGAGTATTCCTCCAACTTCACGAAATGCGAAGTTCAGATATGATCTGAGCCATCGGATCATCGAGGATCGTGGGTTGTTGATCTGGAGTAGGTTTCAAAAAATTGAAATTCAGGAGAAGGGAGGTGAGTAGTCCTCCAAATTCATGAAATGTGAAGTCTCGATAAGATTTGGACCATTGGATCAAAGACAATTGTGGGCCATCGATATGACACAGAGTGTTGAATCGAGAATCGAGAGTTAAAATATTCAGGGTTGGTTCACGTTCAAACAGTCGACATGTGAAGTCTCGATAATATCTGGACCATTGGATCACAGAGGTATGTGGGTCGTCGATATGACACATAGCGCTGAATCAGGAATCGGGAGTTGGAAGAGTCAGGTTTGGCTCACGTTCAAACACCCAACATGCGAGGTCACAATTTGATCACAACTGTCGATCAAAGGGAGAGCGTGGACCATGGATCACGCACAACAAAGTTCACAAGTTCACAAAATGCGAAGCACCATTTTTCTTGGCCCCTGGTCACAGCCAAGGTCACATCAACAGAATGTTAAGGGAGGAGCTAGGATGTCTCTAGGATCCACTTCAGAGATCACCGATATTGTGAAGCACCCATTTTATTAGCTTGTGGTCACAACTCGTGGTCACGTGAAAGGAAGGGAATTATCCAGAAAATCCACCGCCCACTCTGTAGTTTTATCAGAAAGGGAAAAAACACCAAAGGCATGAGCACAAAGACGTTCTCTGGGTAACTACCAAAAACCACTGATTGTTTTTGCCAAAGAATTCAAAGAGGCTTCAGGGTGATTACTAGAGAAGTTGAAGAGACTCAAGGTAACTATCAGTGGAATGAAGAGACAATCGACATATTGAAAAGTGTCGAAGACTGTTACTGTCAGTGATGCCAAAAGAATCTCAGGATGAATGACCATTCATGGTGAACATACTAATAATAATATCCAGAGAATATGAGGATCTCCTAGGATGATATGGTAGAGGACATGGCGTGTGAATAACATGCAGAACAAAGAACAGAGGTAGAGATCTGTGATAATTTATGCATGTGGGAAGAAGTTTCTTGTGCAGAGGAACAAAAGAGTATATAAGAGGTGCATCGCATAGAATAAGTGGGAAACAAAGTATGAAATGCAGTAGAAAATATGAAAAAAGAGGCTGGTATGCATGGAGTAGAACACTGATGGCATGGGAGAGAACATTGATGTAGGCAAAGCAGAGCAATGTAGAAGAATGGTGATGAGACTGGTAAGATTTTGATAAATTTTGTATCACTGTAGTATATTCAAGCAAGCAAAGATTTATATTTCAGGGTGGTAGGGTGTTTCTAGGAAGGATTGTTTTCATCAGAGTTTCAAGTGGGTTCTTGAACATAGGGAGTTGTAGCTTCCATCTGGTTGCAGCAAAAAAAACCAAGGAGGTATGGTGGTGCAAGGGAGAACTATTTTTATCTGTTATATAGGTTGGTGCATATGTGACTAGAAGTTGGTGCTTCCATCCAGTTGGTGCTAGAACACTCAGTGAGTCGGTGCTTCCTTCTAGTGGGTACTAGAGAAACTAGAGAGTTGGTTCTCTCAGCAAGATGCAGCTTGTAAAATAGAGGTGGTAGCCTCACAATGATTTGGTGCTAATAAGAATGATAATGTATAGAAAATAAATACTACTTATCATATCAAGAATAAGAGGTTTTATCCCTATATGGGTTTCCTCAAGAATATCTGTCTCTGTGTGCTTTCTGTGTGTGATTGATGTAGAATACTTTGTTGCTTACTTCCCTGCATTATTTTGTTCATCATTGAGTGTTCTGTAATGAGTTTAAAATGGATATAATTGTTTAAACATAGTAATAACTGATTCACCCCCCCTCTCAGTTGTCTAACAATTGGTATCACATCTGGTTCCTTTTATCTAAGGGTAGATCTTAGAGCTTAAACATGACTATCCATGAAGGAACTTCAACCAATAAGGTGCCCTTATTCAATGGAACAAACTTTGCCTTTTGGAAAGTTAGGATGAGAACCTACATAATGGATTTAGGTGCAGATGTTTGGGATGTGGCAGAGATTGGTTATGTAAAGACAGTTGTACTAGATAATAAGGATGGAAATATAGAATTCAACTTCAACAATAAGGCTATGAATGTTATTTTGAGTGGGCTTGCAGAAGAAGAATTTGTAAAAGTTATGCACCTAGAATCTGTCAAAGAAATGTGGGACAAACTCATTAGGAGTTATAAAGGTAATGAGAAGGTAAAGAATGCCAAGATAAGTACAGTTTGAACAACTAAAGATTACAGTTTGAACAACTAAAGAAGAAAGAGGATGAAATTGTTGGGAAGTACTTTCTGAGAGTTGAAGAACTGGTAAATGCAATGAAAGGACTTGGTGATAAAATCAAGGAAGTCTCTTTAGTTTAGAAAATTTTGAGATCTCTACCAGATAGGTTCAACCCAAAGGTCTCTACTATAGAAGAACTTGATGATCTAAAATCTCTTCCTTTTGATCAAATTATAGGAAAGTTAACTGCATATGAAATGAGGATAGGTAATGATAAACCCACCTCCAGAGAAGCATCATTTAAAGAAGATAAGAATGAGGATTCTGAGCCTGCTGAAATTGAAGAAAAATTTGTGAGAAGACTAAAGAAAGAATCAGGCAAGTACCAAGGCAACTTTCCCTTCAAATGTTTTAATTGTGGAAATGTAGGTCACTTTGCATCTAAATTTCCACAAAAGAAGAAGGACCAGAATTCTGAAGGTGAAGAGAAGTATAAATCCAAGATATTTGGTAAGAAGAAAAGTTTATGTCTAAACAATGATGACTCTTCAGGAGACACAGATAATGATTCTAATTATGAAGTTAAGGTTAATGAATTTATGCTTATGGACAAAGAGGATTATAATAATGAAATAATAGGAAGTGATGATAATGAAGAAGAAGTTGTGGTTTACTTGGAAGGAGAACTAATCAATGCCCTAAAATAAATTGACAGACTCATATTTAAGAAGAAAAAGAAAAAACAATTGTTGATGCAGTTCGAGAAACACAGAAAAAACCTGTTGAATACTTTTCCCTGCTAAAAGTAGAATTAGAAGAGGCAAAGAAAATAGAGGACATTATGAAACAACAACTATTAGAGAAGAAAGAAAGATGTGAAGCCTTTGAAGAAGAGGTAATAAAAACTAGAAAAGAGATGGAGAAGTTTAAAGCATTGTATCTCTAAAATATTCCAAGCATTAAAGCCTCACAAGGATTATCCATCATTCAGAATAAGCAAAGGAGTCCAAATTTGAAAAATGGTTTGGGTTATGAAGAAGTATCAAGTAGTGGTCAGCCAAGCAACAAATAATTATTCAAGTTTGTCAAATATACATTCATTGACAACAACAAATATGGAGAAACAAAGGAAGATAATCAGCCTCCAAGGAAGAGTGAAAGAAAAAGTACTAGAACTGAATCTGTAGAACAAATAAATAATACACCCTCTGCTCAAAGAAATCATCAGCATGGAAGAAATTGACCTGCTCAAAGAAGACAACCATTTTCCAGGTGCAAAGGATTTTTCTATGAATATTGTTTTTTCTGTTCTAACTTTGGTCACAAAGATATAAACTATTCTTTAAGATTGAGGTATGAGAAATCAAAACACTAAAGAAATAGATAGTTGTCACAACAAAGAATGAGACAGCCAAGTAACAAAAAACCACATATTGAAAATCATGTGATGGTTGGGAAAAAGACACAGGTTAAGCATAACAATATTTATGATCCTTTATTCAATGAACCAGAATATCACACCTGCCATAGTTATGGACATAAAGCTATAGACTGTCGCTTAAGGATATATGAGCTAGATTTGAATCCCTCTACTGAAAATGTCAAGGTTTGGAAGAAGAAATAAAATGACAAGTGTGGATTAGTGTTGTCATCTCAAAGACAAAAGAACCCTTGGTATATTTACAGTGGATGCTCCAAACATATGATGGGAGACAAAGGTAAGTTTTTGTCTCTAAGTGAAAGCAAATCAGGAAATGTAACCTTTGGAAATGATGCTTAGGGTAAAATCAAGGGGTAAGGGATGGTGAGTTTAAGTAATGGAAAAGAAAAATCCCAGGATATTCTACTTGTAGATGGGCTGAAACATAATTTTCTCATTGTAAGTGAAATATGTGACAGAGGATTTGAAGTTGTGTTCGCTTCCAAGGATTGCAAGATAAAGTCTGTAAACTTACAACAAGTGGTGGCTAAAGGCATACAGATAGATAATAATGTATATGTGTTGAAAGAAGATAGATGACAATGTCATCTAAGAAAACATGATGAAATTTGGGTATGGCATATGATACTTGGACATATAAACTTTGATCACTTAATCATGCTAAAAAAACTTGAGGCGGTAAAAGATCTTCCAAGAATATCAAAGCCACAAGATTTTGTGTGTAAACCCTGCCAAGTAGGAAAGATAACCAGGACATAGTTTAAATCCAAGAGCTCTACTTCAATATAGAAACCACTCCAATTAGTTCATATGGATTTATGTGGACCATCAAGACACGAAGGCACAAGGAAGGAAAACTACTTCATGCTGATCATTATTGATTACTCTAGACTCACTTGGGTTGCCTTTCTGAAAGAAAAATCTGAAGCATTTGAGAAATTTAAAATATTTAAGGCTTTAACTGAGAATCAAATAGGAAACATATTAATGGTTGTAAGATTTGACATAGGAGGAGAATTTATGTCAAGTGATTTCAAGGAATTGTGTGATAAAAATGGGATCAAGAGAGAATACACCATCCGAGGAACTCCACATCAAAATGGAGTAGTTGAGAGGCAAAACAGAATAGTTCAACAAATGGCTAGGTCAATGATGAATGAGAAGAACATTAGTCAAACCTACCGGGTAGAAGCAATACACACAACATTCCATGTTCTTAACAAATCCCACCTCAGACCACATATTGACAAGACAACTTATGAATTGTGGTATGGAAGAACTAATTCAATCAAACACTTTAAAGTCTTTGGGAGTAAGTGATACATACAGAATACTAATGAAAACCTTGGCAAGTATGATGACAGGGCTGATGAAGGCATATTCTTAGGATATGCTACCAATAGTAAAGGATATAGATGCTTTAATAAAAGATTTCATAAAGTAGTTGATTGCATTGATTTAAAGGTTGATGAAGGAGTCCCAGTAAGAGAGGTGAGAAATATTGAGTCTGCCACAAAGGACGCAACTAAAGATGAAGATGAACAGGTCCAAGAATTAGAAAACGAAGACTGTGAGTCAGATGAAGATACAAATACTCAGGAAGACTCAAATCAATAGGCAACATCAAATCCTTCCTCTAGAATTACTCAAAAGAATCATCCTGCAAGTCAGATAATTGGTGAGAAATACAAAGGTGTACAAACTAGGGGAAGGATAATCAAAGACACCGAGAAATCACATATAGCCTTCATATCCATGGTGGAACCCAAAAACTTTAATGAAGCCAGTAAATATGTAAATTGGTTAAAATCAATGAATGAGGAACTGGACCATAATGAAAAGAATGACACTTGGGAACTTATGCCTAGGCCAACATATAAAAATGTAATAGGATCAAAATGGGTCTACAAAAATAAGATGCATGATCAAGGAAAATTGTAAGAAATAAGGCTAGATTTATCTGCAAAGGCTATTCTCAAATAGAAGGACTGGATTTTGATGAAACATTTGCGCCCGTAGAAATATTATAAGCTATTAGAATGTTTCTTGCCTATGCTTGTCATAAACAGTTTAAATTCTATCAAATGGATGCCAAGTCATCTTTTCTAAATGCATATCTAAAAGAAGAAGTCTATATGGAACAGCCAGAGGGTTTCCAAATTTCACATAACCATGACTTTGTCTAAAAGATGAAGAAATCATTATATGGGTTGAAAGAAGCTCCACGTGTCTGTTATTACAGACTAGATACATATCTTCAAAACAAAGGGTTCAAGAGAGGAACAATTGACAACAATCTATATATCAAAACATAGGGTAATGATTTTCTCATTGTGTTGGTCTATGTAGATGACATCATCTTCGATAGTAATAATGCTTCATTGGTAAAATGGTTTTCTTCTGCCATGCAGTCTAAATTTGAAATGTCTATGATAGGGGAACTGTCATTTTTCCTTGTTCTAAAAATTACTCAGAGGTCTAAAGAAATGTTTCTCTCAAAAATAATATCTAAGAGAAATGCTGAAAAGGTTTCAAATGGAAGATTCTAAACCTATGAGCACACCTACGGTCACTGGATGTAAGTTAAGAAAGGATGATGACTAACCTGATGTTGATCAAAGTTTATATAGGTCTATGATAGGAAGCCTATTGTACATCACAACATCCTGTCCAGACATAATGCATGTTGTTGGAATGGTAGGAAGGTATCAACCTGCACCTAAATAGAGTCATTTGTTAGCTGTCAAAATAATATTCATATACTTGAAAGTAAAAATGAACTATGGCCTATGGTATCCTAGGACTCATAATTTTCAACTATCAGTCTATTCAGATGTTGATTGGGCTAACCGCTTGGATGAAAGGAAAAGCATGAGTGGAGGTGCATTCTTCTTAGCAGATTCCCTTGTATCATGGTTGATAAATAAGCAAGGTTACATTTCCTTATCAACTACAGAAGATGAATACGTTGCAGCTACCACTTATTGTACCCAAGTATTGTGGATGATTCAGACACTTGTAGACTTGGAGGTAAAATATACTACACCGATACCAATTCATTGTGATAATACCAGTAAAATTAGTGTGTCAAAGAATCCTATATTTCACTCCAAGACCAAGCATATACCCATCAAGTATCACTTCTTGAGGGAACAAGTAACCAACTTTATGGTTTCTTTGCATTATATTCCATCCAAAGATCAGATTGTTGATATCTTCACTAAACTGCTTGCACAAGATCCGTTTGGGTATCTACGCCAGAAGTTGGGCATGACCCTATTATCAAATTAAAATAGTCCATCCAATATTTAGAGTCTAGTGACCAGAGGAAGAAAAGAGGAGAAGTACAGATCTGATCCATTGGATGTGAGCGTCGAGGACCAAAAATTGCCACATCCAATATAAATGCGAAGAGGATAATGACTGAGAGACATCCTCCAACTCTGTGAAATGTGAAGTCACGATGAGATCTGATTCATTGGATCCAGAGGACACATGATGAGAGATCAACATTTTGTTGAATCGTGAACCGAAAAAGTTAAGGTGAGGGTTGTAGGAACTCGGGATGTCTAAGTTCACAAGTTTATCTAGACCATTATATCATGGGGATTTGTGAGCCATTGATCTAATGCTCACAAATATCAGGAAGGCAGGAGGAAAATACTCGAGGAGCTAGGAGCTGCAACAATCCTAGTCGTTCATCTCGAAAGAACACATGGCAGCCGATAAAGCAGTTTCAGAAAATGGGAAGTCGAGAGAAGGGAGGTGAGTAGTCCTCCAAATTTGCGAAACGCAAAGTCCTGGCATGATATGAGCCATCGGATCACCAAGGATCATGGACCGTTGATCTAGAGCAGGTTTCGGAAAATCAGAAGTTGGGAGAAGGGAGGTGAGTAGTCCTCCAACTTTGTGAAATGTGAAGTCCCGATATGATCTGATTCACCAAATAACCAAGGATCATGGGTTGTTGATTTGGATCAGGTTTCAAAAAATCAGAAGTCAAGAGAAGGGAGGTGAGTAGTCCTCCAAATTCGGGAAACAAGAACTCCCGATAAGATATGGACCATTGGATCATAGAGGGTTGTGGGTCGTCAATATGACACAGAGCACTGAATCGGGAATTGAGAGTTGGAAGAGTCAGGGTTGGATCATGTTCAAACAACCAACATGTGAAGTCTCGATAATATCTATACTGTTGGATCACAGAGAGATGTGCGAGATCGATATGAAATAGAGCATTGAATTGAGAATTGAGAGTTGGAAGATTCAAGTTTGGCTCATGTTTAAACAATTGACACACAAGGTCATGATTTGATCATAACCGTCGATAAAATGGAGAGCATGGACCATGGATTAGGCCTGATGAAGTTCACAAGTTCGCGAAACGCGAAGCACCCTTTTGCTTGGCCCTTGGTCACAACCAAGGTCACATCAATGGAGAGTTAAGGGAGTATATATCATGTCACTAGGCTCCACTTCGGAGATCACCAAGATAGAAAAGCACCCATTTGATTAGCCTTTAGTCACAACTCATGGCCACGTGAAAGGAATGGGATTAGCCTAAAAAGTGAGCACCCACTGTGTAGTTTTCTCAGAAATAGAAAAAGTGCCAAAGGCATGAGCGCGCGAAGTTTCTCTAGGTAACTACCAAAAACCACTGATTGTTTATGCTAGAGAATTTGAAGAGCCTTCAGGTTTTTCGCCAGAGAAGCTAAAGAGACTCGAGGTAACTATCAGTGGAATGAAGAGACAATCGACAAATTGAAAAGTGTCGAAGAATGTTACTGCCAATGATGCCAAAAGAATCTCAGGAAGAATGACCATTCATGGTGAACAGACTGAGAATAAGAGAATACGAAGAGTTTCTAGGATGATATGGTAGAGGACTCGGCGTGTGAATAACATGAAAAATATAGAAGAGAGGCAGAGCTCTATGATAATTTATTCATATGGGAAGAAGGTGGATGTGTAGAGGACCAAAAGAGTATATAAGAGGCACAATGCATAGAATAAGTGGGAAACAGAGTATGAAATGCAGCAGAAAATATGAACAAAGAGGCTAGTATGCGTGGAGAACACTAATGCAGGCAAAGCAGAGCAGTGTAGTAGAACAATGATGAGATTGGTAAGTTATTGATAAATACTGTATCATTGTAATAGATTCAAGCAAGCAAAGATTTATATTTCAGGGTAGTAGGGTGGTTCTAGGGAGGACTATTGTCCTTAGAGTTTCAAGTGGGTGCTTGAACACAGGGAGTTGTAGCTTACATCTGGTTATAGCCATAAAAACCAGGGAGGTAGGGTGGTGCAAGGGAGAACTATTGTTCTCTATTATATAGGTTGGTGCCTCTGTGACTAGAATTTGGTGCTTCCATCTAGTTGGTGTTGGAACACTCATGGATTTGGTGCTTCCTTCTCATGGATGCTAGAGAAACCAGAGAGTTGGTGCTCTCAGCAAGCCGCAACTTATAAAACAGAGGTGTTAGCCTCACAATGAGTTGGTTCTCATAAGAATGATAATGTATAGAAAATAAATACTACTTATCATATAAAGAGTAAGAGGTTTTCTCCTTGTATGGGTTTCCTCAGGAATATATGTCTTTGTGTGCTTCATGTGTGTGATTGATGTAGAATACTATGTTTCTTACTTCCCTGCATTATTGTGATCATCATTGAGTGTTCTATAATGAGTTGAAAATGGCTATAATTGTTTAAACATAGTAACAATCGATTCAGCCCCCCTCTCAGTTGTCTAACAATATCGATCCATCACCAACAGTGCGAGCCACATCAACTTATTCCATAAAATAATCACCATGCATATCAACTATATAACTCAAAAAAAATGCATAACTATTAACTTAGTAGCTAGGATAACAACAACTCATTAAAAATCAATGCATGTAGTATAGCATATAGCATGGTTTTAGTTTCTTCCCTTTGCTTTTATATTGTCTTTTCCCTTTTCCAATTATCTTCTGTATGTTATTGCTAACATTTTTATCATGCAGGTCTCATAGTAATAGATCCCAATAAGAGATGGCAGTGATCATAGGCCATTGTAAAATAAAACTTGAGCCTAGAGAAGCACAAAAAAAAGAGCATGCATTCTCAATCACCAATAAAGCAAGATTATATCACCATGTAAGCAGTGTTGAACAGTAGCACAATATCAAATAAGAACAAGACCTAATCTCCAATCTACAAGGGGTCCCACCTACTAGTATTATTTATATTTTATAATAATATGCTTTAGAAACACTTTGCGGGAAAAAAATTGTTTCAATTTTAATCATCAACAAACTGGTGACTCCACAGGGAAATTTGTTTTCAACAAATTTAGAACTCAAAACTCATGGTTTCACAGACGAAGAATAGAAGGTCAAGAATATATAACTAGGAAGATTATACAATTGGGGGAAGTGAGAGTATTTAATGGAAATATGACCAGGAATTTGGGAATAATTTATGAAAAGTGTTAAGTATGAGGGGTTTTTACCACTGTATGCATAATCATTCAACTGGGATATACTCTCACTTCAAGGGAAAAAAAAAGGTTTGCTCTTAAAATCTCAATGGATGATGAAATGGTAAGAAGAAGTGGGAGATAACAAATTCTTTACAAGACAACAATGGAAATATATAACAATTTCAAGGGTTCTTGAGAGGAGACATCATAACATATGTGTAAGATTTATTGTTATTGACTAACAATCCTTTGCAGGAGTGTCACTGTGTCAGAATCAATCCAACATCCTATCTTGAGAAAATTAACTAAATGATGATAGGAAACAAAGTCATGACAGAAGTAAAAAATGCAGAAATTAAAGCAACATCAATAAAAGACAAGAATGAAGAAGCGGAAAGAAAAATTTTGAAACAGAAAGAAAAAATAAAACTACTGTAAAGGAGAAAAGAAAATAGCACACAATGAAAGCAAATATAAGCTACTAATATACAGAGAATCCAATCAGTATTTTCACGTTGGTCCCTCATAATATTCCAAGCAAGGACTGCTAGTGTTGTAAGAAAACAATTTCTTCTATAAATACTTCAAAATGTAAGAGTTAGTGTCCAAGATAAAAGCAATTTGGAAAGGACCCAACACTTGGAATTCTAATGTAATTATCAACGCCTTGATGCACAGGATTAAATCATCAAGATAAATATAGAGACTGACTAATTCATTGAAAGTTGTGTGTATAGGCCTTTTAAAAGCGGTACTTGAATCAAGTAGGCAAGAAAGAAGACATTTGTAAGACATAGCATCACAATTAGTAATAAAAGTGGTTTTGTGAACATTTTCCCATTTTACCTTGATTTTATTGTAACCCATAATTTTTTCAAGTAAGGGCTTCAATTGTAACTCTATGACCTACTGTGGAATTATTCTTGTATTGAGGGGGAAGAAAGATTTCTCATAATAGCCTGGAGGAAGGTGCAAAAATGAATGTAGGTTCTAATATTATTAGTGGTGTGTGAAGCAAGTACCCAATTTGGAACCTATTGAGGGTGGATTGAAAAAATAATCCTAGACCTTAAGAAATTTCTCAATTCCCTTTGAAAGGTTTCTTTCAGTGCAGAGTTAACAAGTCCTTGTTTTTTCCTAGCTGGTTTCATAGTATGTTGAATAAGTCCTCAATCAAAACCATAACGATCCTCATAAAACCAAGAAAAAACATTTTGAAATCCACTGAGTAGCTCGACATATCTCATCTTTTCTTTATCAGAACATTAGACATTTATTTTAACATCTGTTGAAGATTCATGTCTCCTAATGTTCATGGAGATGGTTTCAACAACCTTCTTTTGTAACTCCTCTTCTTTCTATTCTTCTTTATTGCCTACATCACTCAATGAAAACAAACTCTCAAGAGGAGTCAAGCCCTCATGAATTTTATTGTTTTCTATGGGTATAATCTCCTCGGGCTTAAAAGGTTCATCTTGAATGAAAGCACAAATGATCTTATTGTTAGGGAGCACCTGCCAAGATTCTACATTGTCAGGGATATATGTACGATATAGATATTGAAAAGAACAATAAGGCTTGTGAGGTGAAAGTTGTTGATTAGGAGAGGCTGCAAAGATAGCTAACCGAACATCCATTGAATTCAACTCCCTCTTAACATGAGTAATGTTGAAGGATAAAAAGTTCAAGATAAGAGCCCAAAATATTTTGGAGTATCGTTCCATCATCTTGTTTCTAGGAGAGAACATTTTTCGTATCAATTTCACAACAAGCTCAAAATCTCCGAAAAATGAAAGGTGACCACAACCAAGAATAAGGGAGTTTTCAATGTCGAATAGTAAATCTTCAAATTTAGTGACATTGTTTGTACAAGCAAACTATAACCTGTAAGACATATTATGAATTCTTCCTACAGGGGAGACCAAGGTAATTCCAACCCCATTACCTTCATTAGAGCGTGAACCATCAAAGTGCATCTGCCACATATCATCATCTAAATCGATTCTTTCCAAAGGAACATTATCCTCTTCAGCAAAGATGGAATACATTCCTAGGTCCTCTTTGATATAGTTTAAACTATATTATGGAACATTCTCTATGTAGGGTGAAATTCTTCCCTCTCTAAGTACTATAATGGTCTTACCATTCTGTGGAATGGATAAATGTGTACCATCGAGTGAGAGGTATCCACCTATTAAGGCTTTCCAATCCCTTCCCGAAATAATTGAGTAATTGCTGACATGCATAACAATTACCTGAATGCTAAGGATTGTTCTTATCTCAGAATGGGTGCATAAAACTAAGGTTACATCCTTAATATCGCCTTTGGTTGTTTGTTGTAGACTATTATAGGAGAGAATGCTTCTGGCATTTTCATTTGTACAAGACAAGCCTATATCATCCATAATAATATTCAATATCACACTTGGGCCCGAACCACCATCAATGAGGCAACAATGGGCAATATTATCCATAATATTTATAGAAATATAAAAAGGGGGATTTTTTATAGGGTATCTAAATTTATGTACAACTAATTTATTTATAGAAGAATCCTCTTCGTTTACCTCTTTAGAAAGATTGGATACGATGAAATATTTTACGTCCATGAATTGTTTCAGATGCATCTGTTGTCTACGGACAACAACCATGTCAAGAAGGGTTGCATCAACTTTGATGTTGGCCAAGTGATTCAAGATATTGTATTTGGAAGAGGGAAGAGGAGGAATGATTCCTTGACTCTCAGAAACCTTAGGAACCTAGAGAGTAGCATCGGTTGAGGATTAGATAGGTAGAAGAACTGCAGGGTGAATTAAATTTTCCCTTGGGAGCATAGGCTTTGTTTCTAGTGTTGATGACCATGAGATCTTCTAACTCTGAAAAATCTAGGACAATGATAGTAGCTTCTAGTATTTTACCAAAGATCTTATCTCTTGCACACTTCTTTACCTCACATGTGGCTTCTTCATGGTGTTCCTCGCAAACGTTACAACAACTTCGAGGCATGATAGCTTTAGGATGAAAATTATTTTCAATCAGATTTATAAAGGGGGGTGTAGAAGAGGATAAAGCTCCAAGGGTGAGAGTAGAAACATTTCCTTTCTTCTCATATGATATCATAAGTTTTTTCATATCTTTCAATAGTTGTAAAAGGGAAGACATGTATGTATGTCTAACCAATTCTCCCTAGGGAAGGCCATTTCTTTCAAGTTGTTCTTCATACTCTGAACAAGCATGCAAAGTAGAACCAAGATTATAAATGGCTTTTGCCTCGAGCCTATGATGGTAGGGGGGAGGAAAGGCATTGTATTAATCCATGAAAGAAGCTTGATTCTGAGGGCGGATGAGTTCAGGGATTTGATTGTATAACTTGGTGAAATGCAATTTGAAAGACTTGATGGTTTCACCATCCTTATAGGTATCGTTATAATACTCCCTTAACTTCTCAACTGGGCTCTTAGATTTACCATAAGTGGATCAGAACTAATAGATTAACTCCTCCCAAGTAGATAGAATCTTAGGAGGAAGGTCAAATAAATTGACCGAAGCCTTTCCTTCCAAGAAATTTATGAATAAGTGCATGGAAGTATGATTGTCATTAGCCCCTATGTTATGACAAGCATTGGAAAATGCCACCAAGTGTTCGTTTGTAGTGACAATGTTATTTCTTGGAAACCTAGGAAGATGCTCTTTAAATTTAGGAAGTGGACGAGTAGAAGGTGTTAGGTTAATAGGAGAAGACACATGCCACAGTGTGGTTGTGACATCTTCTTTGAATTGAAAAATCCAATACTTTTTAATGACTTTGGTGGGATTGGTGGTATATTGGACAGGGATATGGTGGCTATATAATCTACCAATCACTGATGACGATGAATATTGAGAAGATGGAGTACTTCAAGTGCCACCAGAACCACCACTAGATGCCATCTTGTGGATGATAAATGAGGGAAAGAAAGACAAACTGAATGAATCAGATAAATTCCTCCTTATAGCACTTTGTTGGGCAGACAACACAACATTTCTTCTTCCTATTTCATCATTAGGATTGATTTCAGGTGACAAGCTTCTTCTTATAGAAGAAAGAGAGTCTAAGGACATGAAAGAAAGGACAAAACTTGAAGAAACAAAAGGGTTACTATTGATTTCTAGGTTTTCCAATTGTTCTTGAGAACTAATATCTTGTTCAATTGCTGCCCAAGAATGGTTAAGATCAACACAGGTATTGGTAGTTTTTAAGATGGTATTAAATAGATTCAAATAAATTCTAGTTTGTTCTTGAAGACCGGGCTCAATATTGGGCTACTTTGCAATAGGAACATTCATTAAGAATAAAACAGTCAAAGAATCAATATGAGAAAAACAAAGGTGTATCGATGAAAATCGAGTATAAAAATTAACCAGAGTGATATCGAATATCTCCCCAGTATGGTCGCCAAATAAATGTTGAGGAAAATATATGAAATGGTCTTACTCAAGCATTTTCAGATTCTGCTTGGTTAAATCAAAATAGACGGGAATATCACCCTATGTTTATAGCCAACAAAAATAACATCCTAACTCATAGTTATTAATTACAAGTGCTTAGGCTAGTCTTTTATTAATAGAAAAGATTTCTCGAAATTTACTTTTTATGTAATTTTTTTAATATAACAGTTGTTGAAATAAATGTAAACATAGAAGTAAAGACACCAAGACGATAATCAAGACAGATGAGACATAAAGAAATCCTTTATTTCATTCCAATTAACCAAAGAGTCATTTTCTTTACAAAATATTATACATAAATTTTGGACCAAATTCAAACTTAGACGTCTCCGATGGAACACACAAAAGGACCTCTAACAGAAAACCAAAACTGAACTCTAACATCTGGATCATCTTGCCATGGATTGTTTCCCACTCAACTCTACACAATAGCCTTTGTTAGTCATGAAAACTAATTCACAAACAGACAAGTCTACACAAACTATCAAAGATAGATCAACACCTCTGAAAAACAAGTGCTTGAATGATGTGATTCAGCCCTGAATATTGTTGTCTACAATAAGACCCTACTATCATAACAAAGAATTAGGCTTGTTATGAATAAGTGAATGAATGAAAATTGAACTAAATCAACATAAACTCCAAGAGAAAACCTTAATATGATTTTTCTTATATCTCCCCCTATTCCTCCCTTTCCTTTCTCCTTTAAGCAAATCATAATTGGTTTAGGTAGTTGAACCACCTCATTAGTTAAGTTAACTAAAGATTCAACCAAATTTTTAGTTAAGGGGGGGGGGGGGG